>MJUU01037672.1:19172-52916 GCA_002080025.1 Modiolus philippinarum
AAAAAAAATCGTAACAGAATGTTTGATGTTGTAAAGATGCTACAACTGAATTCTTTGATGCATGTGTTTTAGGATGCAAAGAAGAAATATTCACTAAATTTATCAAATTCTTATCTTTATTTAGATCAAAAAAATTATCTATTCTGAAAAATTGTGTACACCTTTCAAAATTACCTGTATGGACCTCCAGTCACCCGTGATCGTTACATCAATGTTTATTCTATGTAATATACATATAAGTGTGACACGCGCATGGATCATAACTGTATTTTGAAACCAACAAAAAAAAATAATCATTTTAGCCTTTTTTTTTAAATTGTACTTGGAGACTAACAATTTCATTTGAACACGGGATTAAAAATTACACCCCCACCAAAAAATACACTATATTTCAAGATACAAGATAAAATGTCGAAATATTTTGTTTTTAATAAAATGTCGAAATATTATGTTTTTAATTGAAGAAATATTAACTGAATTTATAAAATTCTAATCTTTATTTAGATCAAAGAAATTATATATTCTGAAAATTGTGTACACCTTTCAAAATTACCTGTATGGACCTCCAGTCACCCGTGATCGTTACATGAATGTTTATTCAATATTAAATATAAAGTGCGACACGCGCATAGATCATAAATGCTTATTGAAAACAAACAAAAAATCATTTTAGCATTTTTTGTTCAAAATCATGTTTGGAGACTTTACAATTTCATATGAATACGGGATTAAAAATACACCCCCCATAAAAAAACATGCAAAAAATACACTATATTTCAAGGACCGAGAAAAATTACAAAGATAACATGTCGAAATATTATGTTTTTAATTGAAGAAATATTTTGTATTCTTTGTCATTTAGAATATTCTGTTGAAATAATAGAACTAATGCAAGCAAAAATGAGCTGATAGTAAGTATTTGACAGAAAAAATAAGTCAATTTGCTAACTGTTGACTAAATCATCGATTGGGGTAAAAACACGGACTCCAGAGCTCTATGTCTGCTCGGTGTCCATGCTGAGCCAGGAACCCTATGAGTGAAGCCTGGTGCCCTGTGAGTAGAGGCCGGAGCCTTATGTTGGAGCCCAGAGTCCTTATGATGGAGCTCAGAGTTCATTTGTTGGAGCTTGTAGTATCATGTTCAAATTAAAGAAAATTGGGGCCCAGAGCCAGTGTTATTCCCCAAGCAGATACTGGATAACAGAAAGTAACGTTTTGTTATTATTTAGTTTACGGAATCATTGTGATTTACTCGATCACTGCATTACAGGAAGTTACAGTATTATTTATTTACTGAATCACAAAAACATAATATTTCTGAATTACAGAATCTTTTTCAGTAAACGTTTGTAACATTATAAACATTTTCATTTTAAAAACAAGCATATACTCCATCCAACACTCTAATACTAAATACAGCTCAGCAAAAGCTATTCTCTTATTGGTGTTGAATTCGTGAAATAAAATTACTCTTATCCTTACAATACAATACAAGGGATGAGCTTATTCAGCAGTGTTGATAAACAAATAATTTCCTCAAAACAAGGACGTATATTAAGAGCTGCTTGTGGATAAACTGTAACAATATTTCAGCCAATACCTGGTCCCTGAAAAGGTTCTAAGCATGGAGAGAAAGCACTTGGCTACCAATGAACACTTATAACCCGAAAATTCACTTTGACAAAAAAGTATGAAATTATGAGTAAAATAACTAATGTCCTACCGCCCGCATTCCGAATGGAATAATAAAAATTATTTCAATAGTGTTAGGCAAAATATAGAACCAACCATTTTGTCAAAACATTGCTTTGCATAAAATAGACAAAAATTGTCAGTACATGTATTCTGATCGACCAGGGTGGGTGTCTTGGGTTTAGACCCCTTTTTTAACTAATATTAATTACATGCAGAATGTAGGTAAATATTGATAAAATGTAATTGCCCCCCAGAACACATCCGATTTATTACATGGATCTCTTAACAAATTAAGTAGAAGTGTGCCATACATATTGCGTGTAATAAACAAGCATATAGTGCCTGTGGGTCAGTCACTCAGTTAGACCTGTAATTCAAATAACAATTTGAAACTTTTTTGAGTGCGTATCACACAATCTCTCATGTAAATACTTTGAATGTCTGACAGTTTGTGAAACATTCGAGGGGAATTTCATAATTTGAGAAAAATAGATCACTTGGATTATTTGAAAAAAAAATATTTATTTATGTAATTTCTTATATTCAAAAAGCACGTTATTGTATACATTTCTTGTAAAAACAATAGCATGTCGAATAGGTAACGGTAAAAACACAAACTGCCTGGAATTTGTGGCTTTCAAGAGCTTGGACAGTGCCTATATTCAACACCTTTTCTACCAAATGACCGGATATTACCAGCGAACACAAATGATATACGGGACTGTCGAGTCAAATTTTTGTTACCGAAGATCCTGTTTGTACAAAAAAATACATCATTTTGCACTCGAAGGGGATTGCATATGATGAAAAAAATATAAGCATTTTTCAACTTACTGAATCTTGGCATGTAGTCGTAGGAATTTGTCCAATTTCCGCACATATATATATATTTGGGGGGGACTTGGTATTTTTTCTGGTAGGGTGTACCAAAATGATTTCAGAAACAAACCCCGAATTTATATACTGATGTACTTAAAACATAAACAAATCCAAATTGGTGACCTGTATTTAAATATTAAAACATCAAAAAAACATGAAATATTTCACTTTTAATTAAAGAAGATATTACACATTAATTATGTTCCCTATTAAATCATTGCCCATTTTCACCCCTTTTCTTTATTTGATACCCAAATTTATATACATGATTCTTTCTATATCCGTATTTATATTCAAATGGCTTAAGAGACACACCTAAACTTTATACATAATTTCGAGATAAAACCATATCCGAATTTTTGGCACATTCCTGTTTACTAATATATATGAAGTTACCCCTCCCCCCCCCCGATATATTTACTACCGATTTACTCCATATCCCTTTATTTTCTCATTCTTAATGATTTGCAAAAGGTGTATGATTTAACAATGCTGCTCGGATGAAATGATTTTTTTGGTTTAAAAATACTGAAAAAACATGTCATTTCGCAAATGTTACTAGTATGGTATACTGTAAGAGTATTAATTTTAACAAGTTTTAAGGAGATATGTCGGCATTTATTTATTTAATGGGTCAAACATACAATTCTTACCCTCATTACTGGTATTGAGGCACTAATTTAATGCCTTTGATTGGAGGATCTAGTTGGGGGAGATGTGGTACCTGCTTTATCTTAATCAAAAATTTCGTGTAGAATTTAGGCAAATGAATACGATTAAAACTAACAAAATCGACTTCAGCCCCCCTATTTGAATCCCCCTTTTCAAAGGTTGAGTCCGCCATTGCCTTCAACTACAAAGAGTCCCTATCTCAAAAGTTCGGTATTGCAATATTGATAGAATGTTTGAAAAAGTGACAATTTTCGATTTGTGAATGCCGCTCTACATCTGCTAAATTGATGAGTTTCTGTAAGAGAAGTTATTAAAATACCCTCCAGAATATATCTATTAAAAGTATAAACGTACACCCTCAAAACCCATACAGAATGAAGCTATCTGTTATATTGTTGTTGACTATAGACAACTAACTTGTGATAAATTTTCAAGGCCTTGTAAAAAATGAACAAAGACCTACCTTTGTCTGCATGTAATAATCCCTTGTAATCAAAATACCACAAACAAGATTGACAGCACGCCAGCATTTGATTTACTGATCTTTTCTGTTATACATGAGTGAACATATTAAACGAACAGTTCGAGAAGACCGTAAAATAAAACATCTAAACCACATGTATGGAAAAAACCCCACAACAAACGGCATAGCTACATATGAAACACAAAAGTATGTGCCTCAAATAGAAACTTGTCAAACTTAAGTTCTTTTTTCTTTTGTGACTTCGCAGTTAACCTGTTTGGGGACAACCATTTGATTTTCGGGGGTTAGGGCGGTTTTGCCTAGAAATTTTTTTTTTTTTTTCATGAAAATCTCGAACAAATTATTTATTTTATCAAACGTCAATTTGTATTCCTATTATTGATATATCCTTTTAAATCTTTCGTTGTCGTGTGTCTTTTTCGGGAAGATTGATATGGACTAAACATTGCCAGTGCCGAGAAAAGGAAATATAACAAAATTTCGGCATTTATATATTGATCTTTTTTCTAAATATTAGAATTACCCCGAATAACTTTAAATTGCCTCTGGTATTTAAAAAAATTATACGTTATATTCTTTAATGGGATTGATGCATCTTTTTTTCTATTGTACATTATATTTCAAAGAAGTAGAGTAAATTAGTCGTGAATTTTGTTCCTTTGTTGAGCTTTTTTTCAAATCTTATTGAAAATCGTGTAGAGTGGTCCCTGGTACTTACACTTCCTACAAATAAGAAAATATACCGCACTGTTATGTTTTCTGACAATTAGCAGTCGATGGTGGCTGTAAATAGCTTTTGGGTCCATTTAAGCCATTTAAAAAGACATGTACTTGGAAAGATTAAGGTAATTACATGGGCTCTCCAGCACTATGATCGCGAGCTCAGAGTCCAGTGAGGGGAGCCCTGAGCCCAGTGAGTGGAGCTCAGAGCTCTGAGTGGAGCCCCGAATGTTAGAGGCTTTAATCTAAGAAAACATGAGTGAATACACATTATATAACGTTCAATAAAAAGAGATGTGATTTCTATAAAAAAAATGTAATACAATTTAAATACGGGATGTAATGCTAAAGTAAATCTTAAATGTTTGCAACTGGATGGGAGCAAATAAACTTTCGTTCAATGCGACGTAATTTAAATCTGTTTTGTAGAATTCGCAATCAAAGTGCCCGTCTGTCTGCAAAACTTCACTTTTATAGAAAAATTAAAAAGCAATATGATTATTCGATTGCAGTTTCATTGAAATACCCATTTTTTAATTAACTCTCATTTTCTGTGAAATATACGAGTCGGACTAGGCATATACACTCAATGTAGATATAATTTTGTGGCTGGCAGCATTTGTTTAATCTACAGTTTTGCTATTGAGGATGCAATTTATTGCATATTTTCAACAAATTCGGAACTAAAGCTACAATTGTTATTGGAAGATTAGAAAACTAAATGTTACCCGGAACGTGGCAAAGCGTGATGTTATATTATTATGTCGAAACTGCATCTATTTTCACTGATTAGGTAAGCGTAAAACATGTGATTGATACATCTATATTGCATTGGTGACATAACAGAGGCTCACAGTGGGTTAAAACTGTAAATATATATATACAATGGACATACACAGAGCTGAAATAATAAAGGCACATTTTACTTTCGGATATATACCAACCTTTTGAATTTTATTTTCCTCTAATTACAATGCATTTTTTGCGGTAAAATAGTATACATAATTCTGCGAAATCCCATAAATATCAAAATTCTCTTGCAAACAATAAAACAAATATATGACTCTTGTCTTCAATTTTGTTAGCGTCTAATTTGATTGGATTAATTAATTAATTTATTATTTATCTTTCATGAAATAAAAGATACAGGAAAGAATTTATCCGAGTTTTCTGCTTACTTTATTTCTTCCTAAAAATTGTATGCAAGGAAATACGCAGTACAAAAAGAACTATACAGTCCTGTTATGGACAGTCAGGTACATTGGCAATTATTATCCCTGGGACAGTACATTTTTCGTTGATAGTGTGCCATGCTACCATGTCAGTTTAATACTGACATATCTAAATAATTAATCGTTTGAGTTTGAAGTTCAAGTTTCAAAGATGGCTATTGTGCTTAAAGAGGTTTGGTTGGATCGATTATAATCATGGAATCACAAGCTTGAAAAAAAATTCAGATCCCAAGAAATAAATTCAATTTCCCGAAAATGACAATGCAGATCGCGGATCCCTTAAAGGATTTATCCCGAAATATTTGATCCCAGTGTCCCGTATAAGCTGTCCCTCTACCCCTCAATAAATTGTTGTAACTTCGGTATTAAGTTATTTGTAAAAATACAGAGATTGTTATAGATAACAAATTACCTAAGTTAACTGCAAATTTAGTTTTTACATATGACCATTTACACAACTTCTTTCTCTTCAGTGCAGATCAAATCAAAATATTGGAAAGTCATAAACATAGTGTATACAGATACTGAAGGTAGATAAAAGGTTGTTCCGATCTCGGAATTCTGTAAAAAGCAATTTCAATCCTGAGTTTCAGAAAATGACACTGATGCAATTTCCGGACCAAGAATCCCTGCTCTCTTAATTTGCTGATCCTGTCGTCACTTAGACCTTCTGTCCCTCAAACTTGAAGCATGTTTTATTAACAAAGGTTTATTTTCCCTTTGTCCTTGAATTATTTAAAGAATTTTTTGCTACTTAAGATAACAAGAAAAATGCAGTTTTTTTTCTCATTTTCTTCATTCGTTTCATGGAAAATAAGGGTAATAGATGTACTTTCTTCAGTTTGTGGAATTATTTTTAAAAACGTTGATTTTAGAGAGTTTAAAATTTTAGTTAAAGAACACCAATAAAAAATTTTTTTTGGAGGAAGTTATGCGGAGCGAAGAATCTGCAACCTTCAATCAAGGACGTATATTGAGATTATATGTCCTTGCTTCATATATCAGGATACACATGAAAGGGAATAAAAAAAATATTTGAAATTAAAATACGAAAAGGATAACATGATTGAAATTTGAGTTTAAAAGTTTTAAATATTGCAGAAAAAACATGTAGAAAGGAAAATTTAAGATGTTGAGAATATCTGTCCATGTCTGTGAATGATGCCCACAGTCAATGTGAGACATGGTAAATGTTGAGAACATTTGTCCATGACTGCAGCTGACAATGACAGTCATTAACAGTCTAGGTAATTGTTTAAAATGTTTGTTAATGTCTGTATGTGATGTTGACAGTCACTGTCAGACAGATGAGAGTTTAAAGTGTTTGTCCTTGACTGTGAGCAATGGCCACAGACACTGGCAGTCCCGGTAAATTTTCATATAGTCTGAGATCGTCTATCAGTATCACCAGCAGTCAAACACAGTCATGGGCAGACATAGTAAAATTCTGTCACCGACAGTCAGTGTCAATGGCAGTCTCTAACAAACAATTACAGAAAATTTCACAGTCTTTTTCAGTTTTTGGCAGTCGCTGACAGCCAAAAAATCACTGTCACTGGTAAGGACAGTCATTTTTTTGGTTCATAGTGAAAGTGTTTTGAATATTTCTGATTTTTAAAATCACTTTCCATTATCCACTGAAACGTATACCGATGTAGGGTATTAAAGCCAATGCATCATTTTTATTATCTAACAAAACTTACAGATTGTTTGAATTTTTAAATGGCCTTCGGGTTTGCCGCCACATTTTGCTACATCTGTGCTAAAATATTAATAGCAGTGGGTGTGTAGATATTTCTGGCAGTCAGTGCATCTAATTATATCTCTGCTAACACCCTGACATTATCCAGTTCCTCGCAAACATTTTTTTCCTCAGGTTTTAAAATTGGCACAAGATGATTACCTCTAAAATAAAATTTAAGTTTCCTTCGTCAAGTTTTTATTCATATAAATATAACCCTTCGAGCTTTCTAGGTAGGCTCAGTTTTATCTGTTGCTGAAATTGTGGGTCTATCCTTAACAAATATACGCAGAATTATTTTCGACAAAGTTCAGTTATAAATCCGAACTTCTGACGCAGTCTTTGCATGATAGTACAATGTTGCTCAATGATTTTCCAGCCCTGTGAAACCTTCGATGAAACTCGAAAAAAGTAAGACTTAATTATGATGATTCTGGCTCAAACAGTTTATTGTCATTTGTATCAAAGATGTACATTTATCAATTGTGTCCATATTTTCTATGGATTTTCCAACATATATAGGAACAAGGATCGACACTGTAAATATTAGGATAATTTTCAAACCACTGAAACAAAGTACATATTTTTTTTTACTGGTGTCTGGATTTTAATTAATGCAATGTACTTTGGTATTCTACTATTGTCGTTTTACTTTATAGAAATACGTTTTCTTTCACTCACAAGCGAGACATTGCCCTACAAGGTGTGATTGCATAAGTTTTCATGTTTTGTTTGTGTGATTAGATCAGTTTTTCCAGTAATTTTAAGTAATAGATCTATGAAATTTGGTATGTGAGCTTACTTAGGTTATTATCACAGTCATTTGACTGTGACATCACTTACACTTTACAATGAGCATGTTTTAAGTTATTGTGATTATTTCACATTCTCAGGAACTATTAGAGGTAGCCCAATGATATTTCTTATGTAGGTCTATGATGCTGGTCTAGGGAATCATCACAGACTGTCATACGTCTTTTATCCTTGATCTCATTTTCAAGGTACGCTGAGCATGTTTAATTTTATCATCAGGTCGATAAGTTATTTTTTTTTTTTTCAGACCATAAAAGATCTTTTCATGGTATAAACAGCTAAAACTGGATAAAACTGATTGCGATAGACTCAAATATTGTAAATGTGAATAGGGCCTTATTGATTTAGTTTTGTTATAGAATTTTTGCATATAGTCTGAAGATGTGCAATAAGCTTTCTGAATTTTGATTCTGTTTCCAACTTTGGTTAATTTCCTGAAAATGACAAAGACTCATATTATTTTTTATCTTTTAGAATATAATCTCATATTTTTGGGAAGTGCTTTATAAAAGTTCTGAATACTTATACTTCGTAAATGTGATTACAATTTTGGTATATATTCCGACAATTTCACCATTTTGATAAATTTATTCATTTGAAAAATATTTGATTCCAGTTTTGGTATATTTCTTGAAAGTCTCAAAGACCACTTATTTTTTTTTTTAAATATTACCTAGCAACCACTAATTCTTTGATTTTTGCTAAGCTTTTCCACAATCATGATGATGTTGGGAATTCTTTTATAGTCTAAAAGTCTAACATATTTTCTTTGTTATAGCAAATTAATTTCATACCTGTAGTTTCTGAATCTATTTAGTAGGGAATTTAACATATTCTCAGATCTTCATCTATGGAATGTCCCAAAAATACCTGGTCATCTTTGATTTTTCAAAGTATTCTTAGTGGTTTTAAATAGAATTAGAAGCTGCCTAAATTGTATATATTCTGAAAGAAAATTATAGTCATTTTTTCTGACAAAATCAAAATACAACTTATATTCACATTTATGACAACAAGTGAATTCAAGCATATTGGAACCAGATTCACATTACACAAAGCATTACTGCATACATGTTATTTTTTGCATTCATTGTTTGGTTGCAAATAACCTAAAACTGTTTTATATCCCTCACAATTGCAAGAAATTTTACAAGAAATAAAATGAAATTGACATGACCTTCATACTTTAAAATTGTGAAGAAATTCAATAATCTGTCTTTGATTTATTGATTTATTTCAATTTTTATACGATAGGGACCAAAAAATGTCGAAATTGCGCGTTTTCATAATCCGGTTATTGAAAATCCAAGATGGTTGCAAGCAGGGAACATAGGTTAACATTGGATCCTATTGAAACGCTTTCAAAGGTCTTCTCCCCCTTTAAGCACTGAGCATATTGGAAACATCTTTCTGCCTCTTTAACATGGACTGTCTCATGTAAGTCAAGTAATGGAAGTTCAGCTAAACAAAACAGGCTTCGAGCCTCTTGTTTATTTTTCCCTAGTTTATGCCCAGCTCGTGTCAATCTTATTCATTCTATTAATTCGTCACATTCACTCTAAATTACACTTGTTGAAATTTCAAGATCAACACGCTATGATTTTAGCCAAACTTGTTTGCAAAAAGGGAACATAGTGAAAAATTGAACCCACTGTAGAACACATTCAAAGATCTCAGAATCAACTATCTCATATTAAAACCACAGTTAGTCACAGAAATCCTTAGCCCCAAGATGTTCTCCCTCGGGAAATAACAGCAAACACAACTCAGTTGATTTCGATTTTCTTAGGGTGCTCCATTCTTGAAAGGTGTGTATCCTATCAAAGATGACTGCCAGTGTGAAACATAGTTGTAAATGCTTTTAAACTACTGTCCACTTAAAAATCAAAACATATCGCACTGATCATGTCTAAAAAAAGATATCCCACCGGTACACATCTCGTCAAAGAAGGCCGCCAATTGAGAACATAGTTTAAGTAGACTTGAATGGCAATGGCGGATCCGGCCTCTGTCAGCACAGATATGCACAGCTTTTTAGGCGGTCAGGGCATTAAGTTTAATCTGATCCATAGGTAAATACGTGTAGCCCCTGTCAGCTAATAGCCGAACTTTGTTACATGCTTTCTTGTCGCAGAAGACAAACCTACTGACTTCACGATTGGTATCCCGAAATTCAAGGTCACATCTGCTAAAAATGAATTATTTAAAGAATTTTTCGGGTTTTCTACCATGTAAAGGTCAAAGTAATATGTCCTAAAAGGAATTAAAAGGTTTCAAAGTTTCTAAATACCAACTCATGAAATTAAAATGGGTGATAGCGTATATGGAAGGCTGTGCAAACAGTTCTATCATTATTCGGTGTAATCTTATAGGCAAAAAGTGTTTGAAAAGATGACTTTATAAAATACATACCGAAAAATAGACAGTGTGTTTGTCTTATATATGCTGACAAAAGATTTCTCTCTTGGGGTATTCTTTTCCTGCAATAAAAGCATAATATTTCAAAAGTAAACACTGTTTGCTACATTGTTAATATAAAATAACAAAATATAATATATTTTCTATATGTAGATGAAATATTTAAGTTTTTTTTAGCATGACCTTTTCAGTTTATTGAAAGTTTTTTAGCATAAATGTCCCAAGAGACATAAACATATGATTGTCAACAGAAACAATTTGGTTTTTCGCTGACTCACAAGACTCTAAAAGCTCTATATGACCTCTGTTGCAGGTTTAAGGGTAAAATTTAGGACATAGTATACATTCAAGTTGATTTCTTAGCAACTTTAACCGATGGACCTGCCATACTTGGTCAATTGTTACATCTAAGTAGGTAAAGATGTTTATTTCGCTGAACTTGATTACTCTTTATTCAGGCGCCGACTCCGACCTGCCATTGGGTGTGGGGTTTTCTCGACGTTCATTGAAGATCTTATGGTGGCTTTGGGTTGTTGTTGCTCCCCTTTGGGTCGTTGTCTCTTTGACACATTCCCCGTTTCCCTTCTTTATTCTACATATGCCAGTCTGATACAACGGCAGTAGAATACCGAAGGAACTAGGGAAGCGAAGACTACACAAATCGAAATCTATATGTTTAATTAATTTTCTATTACTAGAACATCTACAAGGGCATCTGAAACCTATTACGTTACCTTTACCTTTAAGTCATGCTTCATTGACTTTGAAAACAATGTACATTAATGTCCATTTCTGAGGAACTGAGCACCTACATTCACCATATATTGTTTGATGTTACATCTAGGATGAAGTGTGCCAGTCTGATACCTGTCATGTAACCTTCACCTCAATTTCATTGTTGGGTGACTTTTTTGTTAACTTTCATAGTTATGTCCCTTTCTCAGCAACTGTAACATTTAAACTTATCATATATGGTGTAATGTTACATCTTCTTTCATTCATGCCAGTCTGTCACCTGTCATGTATCCTTGACTGAATTCAGTTTCATGGTAGAGTTATTTATTTTGTTAACCTTTTTTATTTATGTCAATTTCCTAGCATTTTGAACATCTACGCTCACCATATATCATTTCCTGGTATTGCATTTATTGAATACGCCAGTTTGACGCTTGTCATGTTACCTTGACCTCACTTTCATGGTAAGATACTTTTTTGTTTGATTTTTATATTTACGTCAGTCATAATTTGCATGATAGTAAAATATTTGGTCTATTGTTACATCTAAGTGGGTACATATGCCAGTCTGACTTATGTCATATAGCCTTGACCTCAATTTCGTGGTTCATTAACTTACTTTTTTACATTTATTTAATGTTCAATTTTCTACTACTAGAACATCTACAAGCACCATATATTATCTATTATACATCAACATGGTTACTTACCCATCTGACACCTGTCCTGTTACTTTGACCTGTAAGTCATGCTTCATTTACTTTGATAACAATGTACTTTGAGGTCCATTTCTTAGCAACGGAGCACCTGAACTCACTATATATTGTTTGGTCTTACATCTAGGGTGATACGTGCCAGTCTGATACCAGTCTTGTAACCTTGACCCAAATTTCATTGTTGAGTGACTTTGTTAACTTCTTTATATTTATGCCCCTTTGATAAATTGAAGATGTATACTTATAATCTTCAAAAAAGTAAGCAGTTCCCAACATTAAAGTGTGTTGAAATATTCCTGATTTTTAAAATCACTTTCCATTATCCACTGAAACGTATACCGATGTAGGGTATTAAAGCCAATGCATCATTTTTATTATCTAACAAAACTTACAGATTGTTTGAATTTTTAAATGGCCTTCGGGTTTGCCGCCACATTTTACTACATCTGTGCTAAAATATTAATAGCAGTGGGTGTGCAGATATTTCTGGCAGTCAGTGCATCTAATTATGTCTCTGCTAACACCCTGATATTATCCAGTTCCTCGCAAACATTTTTTTTCCCTCAGGTTTTAAAATTGGCACAAGATGATTACATCTAAAATAAAATTTAAGTTTCCTTCGTCAAGTTTTTATTCATATAAATATAACCCTTCGAGCTTTCTAGGTAGGCTCAGTTTTATCTGTTGTTGAAATTGTGGGTCTATCCTTAACAAATATACGCAGAATTATTTTCGACAAAGTTCAGTTATAAATCCGAACTTCTGACGCAATCTTTGCATGATAGTACAATATTGTTCAATGATTGTCCAGCCCTGTGAAGCCTTCGACGAAAGTCGAAAAAAGTAAGACTTAATTATGATGATTCTGGCTCAAACAGTTTATTGTCATTTGTATCAAAGATGTACATTTATTAATTGTGTCCATATTTTCTATGGATTTTCCAACATATATAGGAACAAGGATCGACACTGTAAATATTAGGATAATTTTCAAACCACTGAAACAAAGTACATAGTGTTTTCTTTACTGGTGTCTGGATTTTAATTAATGCAGTGTACTTTGGTATTCTACTATTGTCGTTTTACTTTATAGAAATACGTTTTGTTTCACTCACAAGCGAGACATTGCCCTAAAAGTGTGATTGCATAAGTTTTCATGTTTTGTTTGTGTGATTAGATCAGTTTTTCTAGTAATTTTAAGTAACAGATCTATGAAATTTGGTATGTGAGCTTACTTAGGTTATTATCACAGTCATTTGACTGTGACATCACTTTCACTTTACAATGAGCATGTTTTAAGTTATTGTGATTATTTCACATACTCAGTAACTATTAGAGGTAGCCCAATGATATTTCTTATGTAGGTCTATGATGCTGGTCTAGGGAATCATCACAGACTGTCATACGTCTTTTATCCTTGATCTCATTTTCAAGGTACGCTGAGCATGTTTAATTTTATCATCAGGTCGATAAGTTATTTTTTTTTATCAGACCATAAAAGATCGATTGTAATCGATCTTTTCATGGTATAAACAGCTAAAACTGGATAAAACTGATTGCGATAGATTCAAATATTGTAAATGTGAATAGGGCCTTATTGATTTAGTTTTGTTATAGAATTTTTGCATATAGTCTGAAGATGTGCAATAAGCTTTCTGAATTTTGATTCTGTTTCCAACTTTGGTTAATTTCCTGAAAATGACAAAGACTCATATTATTTTTTATCTTTTAGAATATAATCTCATATTTTTGGGAAGTGCTTTAAAAAAAGTTCTGAATACTTATACTTCTTAAATGTGATTACAATTTTGGTATATATTCCGACAATTTCACCATTTTGATAAATTTATTCATTTGAAAAATATTTGATTCCAGTTTTGGTATATTTCTTGAAAGTCTCAAAGACCACTTATTTTTTTTTTTCAAATATTACCTAGCAACCACTAATTCTTTGATTTTTGCTAAGCTTTTCCAAAATCATGATGATGTTGGGAATTCTTGTTATAGTCTAATAGTCTAACATATTTTCTTTGTTATAGCAAACTAATTTCATACCTGTAGTTTCTGAATCTATTTAGTAGGGAATTTAACATATTCTCAGATCTTCATCTATGGAATCTCCCAAAAATACCTGGTCATCTTTGATTTTTCAAAGTATTCTTAGTGGTTTTAAATAGAATTAAAAGCTGCCTAAAATTTTATATATTCTGAAAGAAAATTATAGTCATTTTTCTGACAAAATCAAAATACAACTTATATTCACATTTATGACAACAAGTGAATTCAAGCATATTGGAACCAGATTCACATTACACAAAGCATTACTGCATACATGTTATTTTTGCATTCATTGTTTGGTTGCAAATAACCTAAAACTGTTTTATATCCCTCACAATTGCAAGAAATTTTACAAGTAATAAAATGAGTATGACATGACCTTCATACTTTACAATTGTGAAGAAATTCAATAATCTGTCTTTGATTTATTGATTTATTGCAATTTTTATACGATAGGGACCAAAAAAATGTCGAAATTACGCGTTTTCACAATCCGGTTATTGAAAATCCAAGATGGTTGCAAGCAGGGAACATAGGTTAACCTTGGATCCTATTGAAACGCTTTCAAAGGTCTTCTCCCCCTTTAAGCACTGAGCATATTGGAAACATCTTTCTGCCTCTTTAACATGAACTGTCTCATGTAAGTCAAGTAATGGAAGTTCAGCTGAACAAAACAGGCTTCGAGCCTCTTGTTTATTTTTCCCTAGTTTATGCCCAGGTCGTTACTTTGTCAAACTCGTAATTGTGTCAATCTTATTAATTCTATTAATTCGTCACATTCAGTCTAAATTACACTTGTTGAAATTTCAAGATGAACACGCTATGATTTTAGCCAAACTTGTTTGCAAAAAGGTAACATAGTGAAAATTGAACCCACTGTAGAACACATTCAAAGATCTCAGAATCAACTATCTCATATTAAAACCACAGTTAGTCACAGAAATCCTTAGCCCCAAGATGTTCTCCCTCGGGAAATAACAGCAAATACAACTCAATTGATTTCAATTTTCTTAGGGTGCTCCATTCTTGAAAGGTATGTATCCTATCAAAGATGACTACCAGTGTGAAACATAGTTGTAAATGCTTTTAAACTACTGTCCACTTAAAAATCAAAACATATCGCACTGATCATGTCTAAAAAAGATATCCCACCGGTACACACCTCGTCAAAGAAGGCCGCCAAATTGAGAACATAGTTTAAGTAGACTCGAATGGCAATGGCGGATTCAGCCTCTGTCAGCACAGATATGCACAGCTTTTTAGGCGGTCAGGGCATTAAGTTTAATCTGATCCATAGGTAAATACGTGTAGCCCCTGTCAGCTAATAGCCAAACTTTGTTACATGCTTTCTTGTCGCAGAAGACAAACCTACTGACTTCACGATTGGTATCCCGAAANNTTTTCTACCATGTAAAGGTTAAAAATATGTCCTAAAAGGAATTAAAAGGTTTCAAAGTTACTAAATACCAACTCATGAAATTAAAATGGGTGATAGCGTATATGGAAGGCTGTGCAAACAGTTCTATCATTATTCGGTGTAATTTTATAGGGAAAAAGTGTTTGAAAAGATGACTTTGTAAAATACATACCGAAAAATAGCCAGTGTGTTGTCTTAGATATGCTGACAAAAGATTTCTCTCTTGGGGTTTTCTTTTCCTGCAATAAAAGCATAATATTTCAATAGTAAACACTGTTTGCTACATTGTTAATATAGAATAACAAAATATAATATATTTTCTATATGTAGATGAAATATTTAAGTTTTTTTACCATGACCTTTTCAGTTTATTGAAAGTTTTTTAGCATAAATGTCCCAAGAGACATAAACATATGATTGTCAACAGAAAGAATTTGGTTTTTTTGTTGATCACAAGACTCTTTAAGCTCTACATGACCTCTGTTGCAGGTTTAAGGGTAAAATTTAGGACATAGTATACGTTCAAGTTGATTTCTTAGCAACTTTAACCGATGGGCCTGCCATATTTGGTCAATTGTTACATCTAAGTAGGTAAAGATGTTTATTTCGCTGAACTTGATTACTCTTTATTCAGGGGCCGACTCCGACCTGCCATTTGGTGTGGGGTTTTCTCGACGTTCATTGAAGATCTTATGGTTGCTTTGGGTTGTTGTTGCTCCCCTTTGGGTCGTTGTCTCTTTGACACATTCCCCGTTTCCCTTCTTTATTCTACATATGCCAGTCTGATACAACTGCAGTAGAATTCCGAAGGAACTAGGGAAGCGAAGACTACAAAAATCGAAATCTATATATTTAATTAATTTTCTATTACTAGAACATCTACAAGGGCATATGCCCGTCTGAAACCTATTATGTTACTTTTACCTTTAAGTCATGCTTCATTGACTTTGAAAACAATGTACATTAATGTCCATTTCTGGGCAATTGAGCACCTACATTCACCATATATTGTTTGATGTTACATCTAGGATGAAGTGTGCCAGTTTGATACCTGTCATGTAACCTTCGACTCAATTTCATTGTTGGGTGACTTTTTTGTTAACTTTCATAGTTATGTCCCTTTCTCAGCAACTGTAACATTTAAACTCTTATCATATATGGTGTAATGTTTCATCTTCTTTCATTCATGCCAGTCTGTCACCTGTCATGTATCCTTGACTGAATTCAGTTTCATGGTAGTTATTTATTTTGTTTACCTTTTTTAGCTCACCTGGCTATGCCAGGGTGAGCTTTTGCCATCACTTGGCGTCCGTCGTCCGTCCGTCCGTCGTAAACTTTTCATTCAAAGATCTTCTCCTCTGAAACCACTGGGCCAATTGGGACCAAACTTGGTCACAATTGTCCTTGGGTGGTCCCCTTCAAAAATTGTATCCAGCATGTCCGTACCTAATTCAAGATGGCCGCCAGCGGGGTACATAGTTTTAACATTGGACCCTATGGAAAAGACATTCAAAGATCTTCTTCTCAGAAACTACCAGTCCAATTATAACCAAACTTAGTCACAATGGTCCTTAGATGGTCCCTTCCAAAAAAGGTATCCGACAGGTCCGTACCTAATCCAAGATGGCCGCCAGCGGGGAACATAGTTTTAACATTGGACCCTATGGAAATTACATTCAGAGATCTTCTTCTCAGAAACTACCAATCCAATTATAACCAAACTTAGTCACAATGGTCCTTAGATGGTCCCTTCCAAAAAAGCTATCCAGCATGTCCGTACCTAATCCAAGATGGCCGCCAGCGGGGAACATAGTTTTAACATTGGACCGTATGGGAAAGACATTCAAAGATCTTCTCAGAAACTACCAGTCCAATTATTATAACCAAACTTCGACACAATGGTCCTAAGATGGTCCCTTCCAAAAAAGGTATCCGATAGGTTTGTACCTTATCCAAGATGGCCGCCAGCGGGGAACATAGTTTTAACATTGGATCCTATGGAAAAGACACTCAAAGATCTTCTTCTCAGAAACTACCAGTCCAACTATAACCAAACTTAGACACAATTGCCTTAGATGGTCCCTTCCAAAAAAGGTATTTGGCAGTGTTGTACCTAATCCAAGATGGCTGCCAGCGGGGAACATAGGTTTAACATTGGATCTATGGAAATTACATTCTAAGATCTTCTTCTCAGAAACTACCAGTCTAATTATAACCAAAGTTAGTCACAATGGTCTTTAGATGGTCCCTTACAAAAAAGGTATCTAGCAAGTCCGTACCTAATCCAAGTTTGCCGCCAGCGGGGAACATAGTTTTAACATTTGACCCTATGGAAAATACATTCAAAGATCTTCTTCTCAGAAACTACCAGTCCAAATCAAACTAAACTAAGCCACAATGGTCCTTAGATGATCCCTTCCAAAAAAGGTATCCGGCAGGTGTGTACCTCATCCAAGATGGCTGTCAAGGGGGAAGATAGTTTTAACATTGGACCCGTTGGAATGTGGTTGCCAGCGGGGAACTTAGTTTTAACATTGGACCTTATGGAAAAGACATTCAAAGATCTTCTTCTCAGAGACTACCAGTCCAATTATAACCAAACTTAGGCATGATGGTCCTTAGATGGTCTCTTCCAAAAAAAGGTATCGGGTAGGTCTGTACCTTATCAAAGATGGCCGCCAGCGGGGAACATAGTTTTAACATTGGACCCTATGGAAAATACCTTTTCTCATAAACTACTTGTTAAATTATAACCAAACTAAGACACAATGGTCCTTATATGGTCTCTTCCATAAAAGGTATCGAGCAGGTCCGTACCTCATCCAAGATGGCCGTCAGCGGGGAACATAGTTTTACATAGGACCCTATGGCAAAGACTTTCAAAGATCCTCTTCTCAGAAACTACTGGTCCAATTATAACCAAATGTAGGCACAACAGTCCTTAGATGATGCCTTAAAATTTTTTTTTTGAAATTTGTGTCTCCAAAAATGTGGCTTGATCTGCCAAGGATGGACAGCAGAGCAGCAGATTGTGACCCTTGGCTAGCAAAGATAGAAAGTAACATTTCATAGAAAAAATATAAATGTCCCTGAAAATTTGTAAAATGGCTATAAATATATAAATTTTCAAACATACAATTGCCACTGTTTAATCCCACATATTTTGCAAGGTTTGTATCAAGTATAACTAACTATAGAATTCATCACAATAAAGGTTAGAATTTTACCTCTTTGTTTCACTGATTTTTAAAAGGGGGCTAACAATTTCTCAAAAACACCACAACAGTTACAATAAACTGAAGAATTTTACACATGTTTCTCATGATGCTATAAACAAGTGAGACATTTTAACTATGTATTAAAGTAGGAAAAGGTGGGTGATTTTTATTGGAGTGCACCAGCAGATGGAGGAACTTATCTGTAAAGACATGCATATATATGATGTATTTGAATCCAACTTGGATAACATTTTCTAAAGCATGAAATAATTGACATCTTCTTAGTATTGATGAAGAGTTAAAAAGTCTATTCTAAAAATCGTTTATTTTTTAAATTGCTTGTGTTTTTTATATCTTGTGGTCGGGACCATGTACAATGGTTTTATCCCCAATATTATCAAGAGAGTTCATTTCCGGTTTTTGAAGCGGTAAGCATGGTTGATTCTTTTATAGGTTTTCGCCAAAACTTCTGTTATTCTGATAATCATTAAATGCAGATCTGCATTTTTGATCGTAATAATATATATTGTTATGCCCATATTTGTTGTTAAGATGTAAACACAATTGTTACTGATATAAGAGTGAAAGTTTTAGCACAAAAAAAAACGATGCTGGCCAATCTTTGGTGTCATTTATTCAGCTGGTACTTAAATCTGTCCTTACTTACTCTAGCCATCGTTTAAATGTTCTTCACGATATATGGCTGCTTTATAATGTTCAACATACCCACGTGAACATACCCCATTTGGTCGGGTTGCTCGTGTCGTTACAAACACATCTCAGCCGGACGGCAGAGTCTATAATGGCTGCGTTTCTCATGACCCGAGTCACGTGACTTTCATTGCAAAAATGCGTGTCAGTAGAATTTCTCAGACACGTGTTCAAAAATCCTGACACAACTCAAATCTTCGATGTTTAGAATTAAAGTTGTATAACGCTTTCATTCCTACATTACTATTGTTTCTGTTGATGTCACTAAAATGCCTTAAATAAATCTAGCTTCTTTGCTATTTAACAAAAAGTTCAGCGTGTTTTCATCTGACTAGTTTGCCGACGAGAGAAAAAGGCTGATATCTTCAATGTTACAATTAGAAACGAAAAATCCCTTTAGTATAAGCTGTATTTCAATATTCTCCAGCTTTCAATTCGTGAAATAAAGATATATATCGCGGATAACGAAATTGTGTCAGCTTTTTCGTACCGAACCGACGAATAAGGGAAATCCCCTCGTGATGTTTTAGCATTACGTGATTATTTTTATCGCAACTGCACCAGGAAGTAATGTTGACTAAAGCTTAAATAATAATAAAACAGCGAAGAAAATGTTTGTTTCTCATTTAATAACAGTTTAAAATGTCTTTTGAATTTCATGGAATAATATTGGATCTTCATTTCATATTATCAACGGCAATCTCAAAATAAATCAGGACGAGTCATGACCTCGATTTGACCTGGTTTTCATAAGTGCGATTATGGGCTTTTAAATAATTAATTCGTGAAATATTTCAAAGTTAAAATATAATATCGTTTTTCCTGTCCCAGGTAAACATTTTCCATAACTTGTATAAATGGTCATTTGATGAACAAGTGGTGAAAAGGGGGGATGCTCATAATTGTTGCTATTTCTATTTTTTAACAGGATACAAAAAAGGTTAAATCATACGAAAGAAAATAAAATTTTGGACAATTGGTAACGTGTAAAATATTTACAAACATATCAAAAGAAGTGAATACTTATTATTGCATGCTAAATAGGTGATGAACGGCGACAAGACCACGCCTCAACACGTGGTTTTAAAAATCAAAAACCGAAAAAAAAATATATTTCATATTTCTAAGTTGATAAGGTCAACTTTTTAAGACTCTAGTTGTATCATGGAACCTTAAAAAATATGTGTTTCATGTAAACTTTACGTACATTTGGATATAAGCATATTATAAATCTACGAAAGTGGGAGGAGAAATCTAATTATCAATGCATGTTTTCAAACAAAGAGAACTCCGTAACCAAAACGAGAAACGGTCGGGACTTTTTTCCTATTAATAAAGCATATATCAAAGTTTGTTCACGCCCATTTTCAGGTATATTCATACGCGGTAACGCAATTGTGTCAGCTTTTCCGACAAAGAATTTTAACCCTCCGCGTCGCCAAAATTTGTTTACGTTTTGAGAGGTAAAGTTTGATGCGAAAGTTCATAGTAGTTTTATGATATTTGGGAATCATTTTTTGCCGAACACCTTCAGAAATATATTAAGTTCTCTGCAAAATTATCTTTACTTCTATATTTATTGAATTTGTAAGTAAATTAGGGGTTTTCCAGAGACAGGTAAAATAAACAAAATGTTTGTCTGTATAGCGCCACCTGGCGATAATATTTTAATTATCTCCACTTGTTTCTCTGGTCATGAGAAAGGCCGTTTTAATGGGAAAATCGATACTTTGCCGTCCGGCTGATCTGATACAATGTTAAGATGATACCGTGGTTTTTGCAGTGTACGTGATTTGCCGTGTACGTGAAACCAGACCTTTTAAATTGTGAAATTTTAGTGGGTTTGCTGATGAATTTATCAGTGAATAAAATATTTATTTATGACACATTTTGCTTCATGTTTTGCACAGAAGGTGAGAAAGAAAGTCTCGTAAAAGCAGACATTTTTCAAAATAGTGTTCTTTGAAAGTGTTATTGATGATTGCGTAAAATGTTATTGACACATTTTGTTTCTTGTATGCCCAGAAAAGCAGAAAGTAAGTCTTGTAAAAGCAGACATTTTCAAAGTAAGTTTACACCTTAAGAAAATATTTTTGACGCATTTTGTTTCTTTTATATTGCCCAGAAATTTGAAAAGGAAATTGTCTTGTGAAAAGTTCACAAATGTACATTGAAAGTTTATAAATAATTAATGAAGAAAGCAAAGGTTTGTCCTTGAGGAAGGTATTCTATTTCGAACAGTGCATTTCAAAGGTGTACAAATTAAACTCGACCAGTTCAAATGCCATTGAAGAATTCCAAATGACAGAAATGTTTATACTGAGTAACTCACATCCAAAATTGATAGTCAGTAAACGAATATTTTGTTAAGGTTGGTCTTGTTTAGGTTTATCATGTGTTGCATGAGCAAATAAATTAGTGAATAGTGCTCCAAAAAACTTTGTGCACTGAAGATAAATACATGTTTATACAAGGTTTTGTAATATATTTGCATATATGAGAAGAAGACACTGATTTAGTGTAACCAAGGGTTGCTTACAGCTTTTATTTAACACTATTGAAAAAGGCTGTATTTGTATACAAACCGAACAATTTGTGTTGTATTATGGTGTAGTGCTGTCGTCGTTTTATGGTCCCACCAGTTGTTAAAAAGGGGGCCAAAAGGTGTAAATTAGGTGTTTTCATATATTTTGCTGTAAAATATTTATTTTCTGTAGGATTTTGATGGGGTTCCTTTCAGTGTGCTCATGGGGAAATTTCCAATTCACATGTATCTATTAACACGAGATGAATTTCCAAAATCTTAACTTCTTAATTTTAAAGGTATTTTCATTCTGATTTTGATGCAGTTTTTAGCTCACCTCACCAGGGTTAGCTCTGGCTTCTGAATATCTGTCGCCAGAAACATCGCCAACTTGTATTTTTTGTAGCTAATTGCAAAAATTTGGCGCCAATTAGGAAGCACCCTATTGATTTTCTAGGATGGACCATGAACTTCTGTGCTGTCTTTTTTCCACACTAAATGAATATTTCCATTTTTGGTGGTATAAATTCTTGTATCATTTACATGCTTTGCTGTTTCAATTGGAATTATTTGCTGTCTTTTGCAAGTACTATTTTCAAAACTTTTCATAGTTATTAATTTCCTTAAATCTCAAGGGTCGTTAATGTTTCATCTGCAGAGAGATGTTTTATTCCCCTACAATGAATGATTTTTTTTTCTTTTATCATTTATATGCTTTGCTGTATTGGGTTAAATTATAGTGCTACTTTTAATTCAAAGGAAACAACTTTAAGATCTTTTGATGAGAGGTCTTTGAATTGCATTACTCTAGTCAAGTTTCAATAAATAGTTAAACTTTCATATATATATATATATGCATTATATCAATAAAAGTTGATTTGCAATTATTTGCATAAAGTTTGGTAAACTTAATGATAATGTCTTTAAAGGAGTTCCGTTTTTCTTTTCATAAGAATTAATATACAGTTTTTAGTAAAAAGTAACACTCAAAAGCCTCTTTAATTTCATTTTCATACACAGAAAAGGGAAAGTAACTCAACTCCATAATTGCATAATTTAATCCATTTGTTTTCGTGAACATTTATGAAAATAAGATGTGATATTAAAATGAAGAGCATAACAATATTAGTGTATAATATATACTCTTTCATTTCCTTTGATTGGGCTTCTATCTGTCACAAGTCATTTTGGCACGTGCATTGGTGAACACTTCAAGGGGTAAACACATAGATCGACCGGTAAAAATTATGTAATCAACAGGTGACCGGAAATAATCAATGAACATCAATTGTTGCCAGAGGCTATGAATTGACATTAAATTATTACTCATGATTGTTTAAAACAACAAAAATCATGACCAGTATCAAGTGAGAACTGTAAAAAATGAAGAATCCGGGAGGTTGATTTGAAAAACGTTGTTGCCAAAAAAAAAAAAAAAAAAACACCAGGAATGATTTTTTTGTGGCCAGAATGTAAATAAAATCCCAAATTGCGATATTGGCGAAGCCCAGCACCAACCCTGCTCACAAAGTGAGGAGTGCTTATATGATACCCCTAGCAACCCAGTCTGCGTTTGTATTTAGTTACCATGAATGGTTGCACTCCATTCTGGCCTACTGACAAGTCCCATATCAACCAAAATTGGTATGTTTTGGAATTACAACAGCAATGCGTGCCTTGGATGCTGTCCATGACCTACATTTTATGCATGGGGCCAACTTAAAAAAAATATGTGTTTTCCGGTTACCAGAGCGACTCAAAGCCCCCTTTTGTCTGACCTGAGAAGAATGTCGAGAATTCGAGACATAGCGGTCATAGATTCCGTCGGCCTCAACATTTGGTTAACCCAAATGACACTTTTTTTTTTACTTCAATAACTTTCTGAAATCTTACTCAATATCAATGAAATTTTGACACAATATTCAGTACAACTTCATTATTGAATCCCAAGTATATTTAAAAGAAATATTTCCAATATTTCCTTATTATCCCCCCGCTTAGCGAAAGCGGGGGGATTATGTAATGCAGTCCGTCCGTATGTACGTACGTACATGCGTTTGTAATGCTCCCTGATAGCTCTGGAACTATAAGAGATACAAATTTGAAACTCGGCACCATACTAGAGTATGATCAGAAGTAGCGCACTATGGATTCGGAATTTAGGTCAAACGCCCTAGGGGCAAATAATGGACGAAAATGAATTTTCGCGATATCCAATAATTGAAGAAATTTCGAAGGCCATTTGGGCTAGAAAGTTGAAACTCGGATATGGACTCACATATTATGTAGCAACTTCACAGAGGGTGTCAGAACTATGGTATGACCCCTCAGGGCATGGCCTCTAGGGGGTCCAAAAAACGAAAAAATCGATTCCGCTGGAACTCCTCTTACATCTTTAATCGCAGAAACCTTGTAATAAGGGTATAAGTAACACTATAAAAGTTGTCTGTGCCGAAGGTTTCGGAATTTTGAAATTTACCCTCAGGGCGAAAAAAATGTGCAAAAATGTATTTCGAGATATCAAGTAATAAGCGAAATCTTCTGAAGTATTCATGTTTGGAAGCTGAAACTTTGTAAGTTCGATTATATGCATCTCATTTACTGATGATAGCGGACTTTTGGTATGACCCCTGAGGGCATGCCCTTGAGGGGCCAAAAAATGTGAAACAATTAGTACTCATTAGAACGACTGGAACTCTATGTATAATTTCGTTTTTGGGTTTTATATTTTCATGAGGAATTATTGGAATTGCTCTTTGAATACGTTCTAAGCTTTTGGAATTTAGACCCTGGTGCCAAATTTGATAAATTTCCTGAAAATGTCAAAGACTAATAATTTTTGAAATTTCAACATGAAGTTTTATAATTAAGCAACATTTTAATGTCATCGGCTAGTATGAACACTAGGATTCCAAAAATATGATTCTAATTTTAGTAAATTTCCTGAAACTCTCAAATATCAATTATTTTTTGGAATTTTACCTAGCAACCATATCTTTTTTGATGCCTTAAAGTTTTAATTATCATTTTCAATGGTCAGATTGCAAAAAACCTTGATTCTAATTTTGGTAAAGTTCCTGAAACTCTCAAAGACCCATTATTTTTTTGGAATTCTACCTAGCAACCATATCTTTTTCAATTATTTAGAGTTATAATGATGAATTTCAACTGTCAGGTTGAAAGAATCTTTGATTCTAATTTTGGTAAATTTCCTGTAACTTTCGAAGACCCATTATTTTGGGGGATTTTACCTAGCAACCATATCATTTTTGATGCCTTTTAGATTTAATAATCATTTTCAATGGTCGGATTGCAAAAAACTTTTATTCTAATTTTGGTAAAGTTCCTGAAACTCTAAAAGACCCATTATTTTTTTGAATTTTACCTAGCAACCATATCTTTTTCAATTATTTAGAGTTATAAGGATGAATTTCAACTGTCAGGTTGCAAGAATCAATGATTCTAATTTTGGTAAATTTCCTGAAACTCTCAAAGACCAATGACTTTTTGGAATTTTATCTAGCAACCATATATTTTTTGATGCCTTATAGTTTCAATGATGATTTTCAATAGTCAAATTGCAAAAATCTTCGATTCTAATTATGGTAAATTTCCTGAAACTCTCAAAGACCTACTATTTTTTGGAATTCTATCTAGCAACCATAACTTTTTCAATTCCTTACAGTACTGAAGATCATTTTCAATCATCAGAGTGCAAAAGACTGATTCTAATTTTGGTAAATTTTCTGAAACTCTCAAAGACAGATTTCTTTTTGGAATTTTACCTAGCAACCATATCTTTTTGATGCCTTATAGTATCAGTGATCATTTTCCATTGTCAAATTGCAAAAATTTTTGATTCTATGTTTGGTAAATTTCCTGAAACTCTCAAAGACTCATTATTTTTTGGAATTCTACCTAGCAACCATATCTCTTTCAATTCCATACAGTAAAAATGATGATTTTCAACAGCCAGGTTGCAAAAATCTTTGATTCTAATTTTGGTAAAGTTCCTGAAACTCTCAAAGACCCATTATTTTTTGGAATTCTACTTAGCAACCATATCTTTTTGGTGTTTTACAGTTACGATGATTAATTTAGTTTCAAAAACACTTGTCTTTTTTTACAAGGGGAGGGGGTCCAAAAAGTGGTAGCGGGGGAGGGGGATCGCAATCTTTGATTGGCTGTTTTTTTGGGACTTAATTTTTTTTTCAGTCAATTGTTTTTGGTTTCCACTATATCTATATGCCATAGACAGATGATGATTGCTAAGTGGTTACATATGTAGTAGTAACACACATCCATACCAGAATTATGTCACCTTGACCTACATTTTCCGCATCAATGAATTTGACTTAATTTTCACTTTGGTCCATACTATCAATATTGTTTAAACAAATTGAAACTTAGGAAATTTAACTTTGATGTAGAATTGTTGCATAAAGTTATAGATACATTGTAAGTTCCGTAATTTATTCGGGTTTCAACTTTGGTAAATTTCCTAAAAATATCCAAGACTTCACAATTTTTGCATACAATGAAATATTTTAGCAATATTTCATACCAATCATTATTCTGAAAACTAAGAATAAAAAAAATATGGTTCCTATTTTGGGAAATATCCTGCAACTCTCAAAGACTAGCAGTTTGCGGGCATTCTTGAGAGCAACCATGATTTTTTTATGAACATTAGCCACAACAACTTTTTTCAAAGGTTATATTTCAAAAATGTTTGATTCCAATTTTGATAAATTTCCTGAAAGTCTCAAAGACGAGCAATTTTTGTGAATTTTTGTTTGAATGCTTTTTATAGTGACAACAAAAATTTTCAATGCTTAGGTTTCAAAAATTTTGATTCCAATTTTGGTAAGTTTCCTGCTACTCTCAAACAAAGACGAGCAACTTTTTATCCCCTCTCCAAACAGAGTTCGGGAGGGGATAAAGCATCTCGTCCATCTGCCGTCCGTCCGTCTTCCGTCCGTCCATTTGTATTACCTCAGGTTAAAGTTTGCATTAAGTTTCACATCTAAGAAACTACATGTGGCACATAAATCATCTTTGGTCAATGGATGGGTCTGGGAGAGTGATGCTGCTTCAGATGATAATTGGGTCACTCATACCTACATTTTATGCTTCAATGAATCTGGTTAAAGTTTTCATTAAGGTTCTTATCTGAGAAACTACATACAGCACATCAATCATCTTTGGTCAGTTGATGCGTCTTGGAGAGTGATGCTGCTTCGGATGATAATTGGGTCACTCTGACCTACATTTTATGCTTCAATGACTCTAATTTAAGTTTGTGTAAAGGTTCTTATCCGAGAAACTACATGCGGCACACCAGTCATCTTTGGTCAGTGGACGCATATTGGAGAGTGAAACTGCTTCGGATGATAATTGGGTCACTCTGACCTACATTTTATGTTTCAATGACTCCGGTTAAAGTTTGTGTTAAGGTTCATATCTGAGAAACTACATGTGGCAAATCAGTCATATTTGGTCAGTGGATGCCTCTTGGAGACTATGCTGCTTCAGATGATAATTGGGTCACTCTGACCTACATTTTATGCTCCATATGTATGAGATTCCCTATGGTTCACATCAATCATCTTTGGTCAGTGGATGCATCTTCGACAGCCTTGCACCTTCAGATGATAATTGGGTCACTTTGACCTACATTTTACATATGACTGAATTTGGTTGACGTTTCTATTAATTTTTATATCTGATCATACTACACGTTACACGTCAATGATGTTAAGGTTTAGTGGAAGTTCCTTTGACAGTCATACATCTTTAGATTATATTGGGGTTATTATTTCTTGACAGCGGGCGAGGGGATTAGCTGTCGTTTGTGACTGTTCCCACTTCCTGTTGAAATTCTTGTTAGCAACCATGCTTTTTGGATGAATTTTTGTCAAAAGAAATATTGCCAATAGTTAAATTTCAAAAATTTTTGGTGCCAATTTTGGTAAATTTCCTGATGCTGTCATAGACCAGTTATTTCTTAGAATTCTTAGTAACTACATCTTAATAAAGGCCAAATTATAACGAAATCGGAGCAAGCAGGAGAGACAATAAGTTGCGCAGAACTTCTATGAATAATTTATAAATGTATAATAAATTTATGTATTTAATAATTGATTGATGAATTATTGTTTTTTTGTCTTTTCCGTCTGTCCTCCGCCAGTCCGTCCGTCCGTCAAAAAGTTTGTGGAAGCCAATTCTTCTACGTATTTCATCGGATTTCAACCAAACTTCACAGGATTTTTGCCCATCATGCCTAGTTTTGCATATAGTCTCGCCATATTGATCAGCTAATTTTTATGGGAGTTATGCCCCTTTTTAATTTAGGATTTTGCAAAAATAAGTTTGTGGGCGCCAATTCTCCTTCACCTTTCATTGGATTTCAAATAAACTTCACAGGATTGTTGACCATCATGTCTAGTTGTGCATATGTCTGGCTGGAATGATAGGGTAATTTTGGGGGGGAGTTATGCCCCTTTTTGACTTAGAGTTTTGCAAAATTAAGTTTTGTGGATGCTTATCTCCTACATCTTTCAAAGGATTTCAACTTAACTTCAGAGGATTGTTGACCATAA
Organism: Modiolus philippinarum; assembly: GCA_002080025.1. NCBI lineage: Eukaryota > Metazoa > Mollusca > Bivalvia > Mytilida > Modiolidae > Modiolus > Modiolus philippinarum. The sequence continues at coordinate 47,808 of MJUU01037672.1, forward strand.
TGCTTTGTTGTGCATATGGTCTATCTTGAATGATTGGCCACGCAGTGGGGGGGACATTCGTTTTTGTATCAAAAACACACGTCTAGTTATATATGTCATTAAACAATAAGTGTGCAATAATGGATGCTTTTAGCTTTCCTGTCAACCTAAAGGATAAATTGTGTCATGATATAACAACCTGTAATTAACCTTTAACCCTCATTCCCGTCGTGCGCGGTCCCGGCTGAAGAATAGGCATGCAGCATCCTCTGAGCTTGGAGTATGAGTCTTCCTAACAGAGGCGACACATTTGCCGTGTGTCGAGACCCGTGTCGATGGTTGAGGAGATCCTGGTAGGTGCGAGCCTGTGTTCAGACTCCCGCTACGGCCATAAAATACCCGTTGGGCTGAGAATACTGGATCAATATCTTACTTTGGCTCTGATATCATCTAAACGGGAGGTCGGATTGGCCCGGTCCGATCAATCGGCTGGTCACGCCAAGCTCTCCAGTATATCTTTCCAACTTGAGTTTAAGTTAACCTGTGTGTAACATTTATGTCTTGATTTAAACCATCAATACAGTGTAGGGGTACTGGAGAAGGTGGTGGCTCATGGGTCAATCAAGTAGTACGCTTTCCATCAGTGCCTGATGGTTACGCTCCACTTGAGTATACCATCTTTGGAACACTTGATATTTTCTGGTGGAGATCCCTAGAATCAAAGTATCGCCCCTGTTGGCACTCCGTGGTGGGTGGGTGACAAAAATGGTGAAATCTCCTTTCTTACTACATGGCACAACAAACCGCACAAAACCAACCAGTTCCAAATAGAAAAAGAAAACTAGACAATTCTATTCCAGAGGTTGAAGATAACAGTTGGACAAAATTTATTGTGTTGACAGGATCATCTGATAAGCAAATACCAAAAATCAATCCATTTGCTATCCAAAAGACCATTCAAAGCATTGCTGGAACAGTAAAAAACGTCTCCAGAATGCGATCAGGTGATTTACTAATTGAAGCTTCTTCCAAAACTCAGAGTGAAAATTTATTATAAATAACCAAAATTTTAGAATTCAAAGTTTCGGCATCTCCCCACAGAACTCGAGATAGAAGTCAATATCTTTCAGATGTTAGCGATGAGGAAATTTGTGACGAATTATCATCACAGGGCGTCACAAAAGTTCAAAGATTTATTTCGAAAAAATCAGGAAGCGCTGTAAAACTTAATACTTTTCTTTTAAATTTCAATTGTTCAATTCCTCCAACATCATTGAAAATTGGCCCCTTTGGTATAAAGGTGGACAAATTCCTGCCAAACCCTGTTAGATGAGTTTGGTCATGGCACCAAACAATGTAGGGGCAAGCTGAAATGTTTCAAATGTGGAGAGGAGGGACACCAGGGCACCGAGTGTGGTAATGTGCAAACTGCAGCGGTGCGCATATGGCCTCCTCACGGGATTGTCCCCTTTATACCAAGGAAAAGGAAATTTTGAAACTTAAAACGGAGAAAAACATTTCATACAAAGACGCACGTCAACAAATTTCCTCATCAAACACATTTTTAACAGCAACATCCACATATGCTGACAAAGTTTAAAAAACCTAACTCTTTCTCGCATGTGGAAACACAAACAAATTATACTTGGCCAATTGACACTCCAATTCCTAGGCCAACTCTTCCGAAAGAAAACATCATCACTCCATCAAAATTTAAAAAAGCTTCAAATTCAACAAAGTCAACACAATCATCGCAATCAATACAATCTGTGTCCAAATCTCCTTCGAAAAACATAAATTTAAAGACTGGCCCTAAAAATACTAAGGCCATCGGACAGAAATCTGCAGAAAGTTCATCAACTGCAGAAAAACAGAAACAACCAAATAGTGCAAATAGCCAAAGACATGGTGGACACCAGAAGTCCAAATCGGCTATTAGCACTTCTAACAGATATGAAAGCCTGTCTTCAGACGAAGACACTGGCAAATCTAAAAAATCTGGTTCACGCAAAAAACCCTATTGGGATGTTAGCATTTGGGGAACATTAGGTACCGACATGGATACATCATAACCAGAAAACAACATCGAAAATGAACGACCACACAGTAGGTCTTCGTCTGCAAGTGGTCGATCGTCTCGTCATCCCTCGGTTTCCCGAAAGGGAAATTTCTCACCAATACGACTAAAATGAATAATATAATTCAATGGAATTGCCGAGGTTTTAAGATAAATTTCATTGAAATTACTTTATTAATTCAAGCTTTTAATCCTGCGGCATTCTGTCTTCAGGAAACGCACCTGAAGAAAAGTGATATGTTGAATGTAAAGAACTACTCTCTCTACAGCACTTATGTAGCTGAGAATGAACGAGCTGCTGGCGGCTCAACCATTCTTGTCAACAACAATATTGTCCACAGTACTGTTGATCTAAATACCGATCTTCAGGCTGTTGCAGTGAGAATTTCTTTAGATAAAACGATCACATTATGTTCTGTGTATTTACCACCAAATTTCAACCCCAGTCTGAGTCAACTTAAAAACCTAACCGACCAACTACCCGCCCCATTTATTATAATGGGCGATTTCAATGCTCACAACCCACTGTGGGGTAGTTCTGCGTTGAATGACAAAGGTAAAAAGATTGAAGACATAATGTCGCAGGAAAGTTTATGTATTTTTAATGACGGTTCAAATACTTATTTACATCCGGGAAATGGGGCTTACTCATCTATAGACCTAACTATAACTGACCCATCTCTACTTTTGGACTTCTCTTGGAAGTACACGATGACTTATGTAGTAGTGATCACTTTCCTATTATTTTTCAACATCTTTATACTACTACTGGAGAAAAGCCACAGCGTTTTAAATTTGATAAAGCTGATTGGTCACTTTATGAAAATTTATGTAGAGAAGAATTGAAATCTGAATTGTTTGAAGATGTTCTTGATCCCTTAAGTCTTTTCAGTGAAAAAATACTTTCCATTGCAAATAAATCTATACCGAAAACCTCGGCAAACCCAAAACGGCCTGGGAAACCTTGGTTTGACGATGACTGTGATGATGCTCTGATAAATCGTAAAAAGGCAGAGCAACTTTTCAATAAACATCCAACGACGGAAAATCTTGGCAATTTTCGCGTTTTTCGTGCCAAAGCTCGAAGAACCTTGAAACAAAGAAGACGCACTTCTTGGCGTAACTTTGTTTCAAAATTAAATTGCCATACCCCTATGAACAAAGTTTGGAATATGGTACAGAAAATCAAGGGTAAAAATAGAAAAGCTAATGTCCATCACATCAAAAACGGACAAGATATCTTAACATCTGAAGAAGATATTGCAAATAAAATTGGAGAAACTTTTGAGAAACATTCTTCTTCTAAAAATCTAGGACCCACATTCCAGAGAATTAAAGAACAAGAAGAACGAAACACACTTAACTTTCAATCTAAAAAATACAGAGGAATACAATAGATTGTTTTCGATGGACGAACTGAAACAATCCTTGGATAAGGCACATGACACGGCATGTGGCCCTGACGATATCCATTATCAACTCCTCAAACATCTTCCTTTATCAATTCTGGAAATTCTTTTAAATCTTTTTAATAAAATTTCGGAAACGGGGAAACTTCCACCTATGTGGAAACAAGCAACTATAGTACCTATTCCAAAACCGGGTAAAGACCATTCCGAGCCATCGAATTACAGACCACTAGCATTAACTAGTTGCGTCTGTAAAACAGTGGAACGGATGATAAACAACCGTCTTGTTTGGTATCTCGAATCGAACAATCTTCTGTCGAACATTCAAAATGGATTTCGACAAGGTCGTACAACAATAGACCATTTAGTTCGATTCGAAACATTTATCAGAAATGCATTTTTAAAGAAAGAAAATGCAGTGTCCATCTTTTTCGATATTGAAAAAGCATATGATGCAACATGGAAATATGGCATTTTAAAAGATCTTTTTGATATGGGGTTGAGAGGAAGTTTACCAAATTTTATTGAGAATTTTCTCAAGGATCGTGAATTCAATGTTAGAGTCAACTTTACATTTTCCGATTCGTTTGAACAAGAGATGGGTGTTCCGCAAGGAAGCATCCTCTCTGTCACACTATTTAGTTTTAAAATAAATAGTTTGGCCCAGGTTTTAAAAGATAAAATCGACGGATCTCTTTATGTAGATGATTTTCTGATTTGCTATCGTGGCAAAAACATGAATAACATAGAACGCCAACTGCAATTATGTCTAAACAGAATCGAAAAATGGGACGTTGAAAATGGTTTTAAATTTTCAAGCTCGAAAACAGTCGGGATGCATTTCTGTTGTAAGCGGAAAATGCACTCAGACCCAGAGCTTAAACTATACAATAACCCTATAACTATAGTAAAAGAGGCCAAGTTCCTTGGTTTAATTTTTGATAGTAAACTCTCATTTCTTCCCCATATCAAAATGTTAAAAAACAAATGCCTTAAGGCATTAGATATTTTAAAAGTTGTGTCGAGTACCGACTGGGGTGCGGATAACACTGTTCTATTAAATTTATATCGATCGTTGATTCGGTCAAAACTAGATTATGGATGTTTTATTTACGGTTCCGCCCGTAAATCATACATTAAATTACTAGATACCGTTCACCACCAAGGTTTGCGTCTTTCATTAGGTGCGTTCAGAACTTCTCCTGGGGAGAGTCTCTATGTTGCAGCTAATGAACCATCCTTGGAAGAAAGACGTATTAAACTTGGTTTACAATATGCAACAAAGCTTAAAGCGTATCCTTCAAATCCTTCTCACAACTGTGTTTTCAAACCTCTTCACAAAGCTGACTATGAAAAACGCCCAAATGTTATACAACCTTTTGGTCTTCGTATCAAACCACACCTTGAATCTGCTAATATAAATTTAGATGAAATAGCTCCTATAGAAACTCCCAAAAAACCTCCATGGCTGAACCCAAAACCAACATTTAATTTTGAACTACGCAAACACAAAAAGGTTGATACCAATCCTCTGGTTATCCAGCAGGACTTTGCAAGAATTAAATCTGAACATCCTGAATACTTGCAAATTTACACAGATGGCTCTAAGGATGGAGACAGAGTGGCTTCTGCAGCCGTTTTTGG
>MJUU01037672.1:53247-67013 GCA_002080025.1 Modiolus philippinarum
AAGTCGGTTCCTGTGGTAAAAACCGTAGGGAACAGGTAGTGTTGACCCGATGTCGTATTGGACATACTAGAACAACACATAGTTTTATCCTCAACAGTGATGATCGACCTGAATGTATTCCATGCAATTGTCCTTATACAATTCAACATGTTTTAATTGAATGTGTAGATGTTGCCGATATCAGGCGTGATTTTTATTCTGCTCATTGTCTTAAAGACCTATTTACAAACGTCGCTGGCGACAAAATCGTTCAATTTTTAAAAGCAATCAATTTATTTAGTAAGATTTAAATGGATCAATTTTAAACAAGTTTCTAATTTCTAATATTGTTATTGTTAAACCAAAAATTACTTTTATGTTTTTTAACATTTTACACATCTGTTTTATTTGTATAAAGCTATATTGTGTTATATTAATATTTTATGTATTTATTAAAATTGTTCAATAAACCCAACAGTTCTCGCCACAATATAGCTGAAATATTGCTGAAGTTGGCGTAAAACATCAATCAATTAACCCTCATTCTGTCTCGTAGCATGCTTAGTTTTTTTTTTTAATGTATTATAATCTTTGTTGACTTGATGTGTTTAAATTGTAGAAATTTTTGCATCCTGCAGAATTACAGTTACGCAGATTTTTTTGTGATTTAAGATAGAAAAATATTTGCTGCAGTTATTTTACTTTCAGTCTTATAGGAGAATTTTTGTGTATGTAACAGACAATTTAGCAGATTTTTTGCAGCTACATTAACCAGTTCTTTTATTCTTATATCATAGCTTGAAAAATCATGCCAAGATCTAAAAGGTGGAAGTTGTCTCAGTCAAAAAGAGGGGATTCTCATCCAAAGAGAAGAAAAGCTGGCGTTGGACAGATACTTAAAGACTCTACAGTGACTACTGACGAACAAATTGACATGGGGGAACCTGTCCTCCCAAACAACAGGAAAACAGATATGGGGGAGCCTGTCCTCCTTAACAACAGGAAAACAGATATGGGGGAGCCTGTCCTCCTTAACAACAGGAAAACAGTTAACGCCCCTTGTGGGAAAACAAATGATTCTGTACAAGTAACTTGGCAAAATAACTCTGAACAAGTAAATTGCACAAATGATTCTGAACAAATAGATTGCACAAATGATTCTGAACAAATAGATTGCACAAATGATTTTGAACAATTAGATTGCAACAATACTTTTGGTCTAATAGATTGCACAGGTACGTTAGGACAAATAGATTGCACAAATATTTCTGGACTAAAAGATTTCACACATGATTTTAAAGAAAATGATTCAAGTCTATTTAATGCATCAATTTTAAAGTTTGGTACATTTCATCAAAATGACATGAGATTTAGTAGTGACACCAGAGGAAACCAATGTACATGTAATGCATTAGTTTATTTATCTTTAAATGATAAATTACAAGATCCATCAAGTGTAAATCTTGACTCAGTATTGGAATTTGGTGATAAAGTTTACAAAACTAGAATTAATGAACTTAAGGAAACTGGAAATTATAGGCATATGCTTCTGAACCTGGATGAAATACCAACAATTATTGACACAAGTTTTGGAAAATATCAAATAAACAAAAAAGACATAGTTTTTGGAACAGCTGTCAATAATACATCTTCCAATATTTTGACACACCAAGAATCTATTGAACAGGCATTGAATGCATCCAATAGTATTTTGATCATGATAGGTGCAATTTGTTCTGTTCTTCTCTATCGAAATGGCATGTATTGTTTCTTTGATTCCCATTCCCATTATGTTACAGCATTGTCGGGTCCAGATGGCACTTCTGTCTTAATTTGCTTTGAGAGTATTCAAGATCTCATGAGTTATTTATATTCTTTGTATCAAAGTATGCAAATAGACTTAGACTCTCAATTTGAACTATTACCTGTCCTTTTAACTTGTATGAACCCTGCCTCGGTACAAGAACGACAAAATGAGAATTATTTTGAAGATCAAATAAATAAAAAAAGGAAAAATGAAAAGACAGAAAGATCAGCGTTAGATAAAAATGAACAGAAGTCAAAGAGAGATTACATTAGGCAATATATGAGAAAAAGAAGACAAGACAAAGATTTTCAATTGAAAGAGCTTGAATCAAAAAGATCAGCTAGGAAGAAAGTGCAATTTAGAACTTAAGAAAAAGAAAAAGAAGCAAAAAGAAATGCCAGAAAAGATAAAGAATTTAGAGGAGCTGAACGTCTAAAAGAACTTAGTTTAAAAAAATTAGCCAGAGAAAATGTGTAAGAGAGCTTAACCTAAAAAGAAAAGCTCGAACTAATTCACTTTTAAAAAAAAAGAAAAAGATGCAAAAAGAAAAAATGATGAATATAGAGCTGCAGAACGTATAAAAGAACTTGAAATAAAAAGATTAGCCAGAGAAAATGAAGAATTTAGAGGTGCTGAGCGTGTAAAAGAACTGGACTTAAAAAGAAAAGCCAGAACTGATTCAGATTTTAAGAATAAAGAAAAAGATGCGAAAAGATTGACAAGATCATCTGAAAAATACCGTAGAGTTGAAACTATCAGGGATTTGAATAGGAAAAGACAGCACAGATCTGTCCCCCATAATTTGGAGAGAGAAAGATTAGCTAAACAAAATATTAGACACATCAACGTGGAAGACAGCCGAAAATATGATAGAACAATTAAAAGGCAGAAGAGAAATAATGAAGGATTTTTACAGTATGAGCAAAAGTTGAAAAAACTGAAGGTTTATGGGTCAAGCTTGGAAGATTGCATCAGAAAATTTGAAGAGAAAACTGCACATGGTCCATCTTATGTTTGCTCCTGCTGCCAGCAGACATGGTTTTGTGATTCAGTTGTAAATGTTACAAATATAAGAACACCAGGGTCATATATTTCACAGTATTGTACTGATTTTAAATCAGTTGATAGCAAAGAGTGGATATGCCACACATGCTTAACAGCTTTAAAAAGCAACAAAATTCCCAGACTCACTTGCTAACCAAATGAAATTTCCAGAAAAGCCTAAAGAGTTAGAATTGTATCCATTGGAGGAGAGATTGGTATCTTTACGTATTCCTTTCATGCAAATAAGACAATTGCCAAGAGGTGGACAGTTTTCAGTGAAGGGCAATGTAGTAAATGTTCCTGTAGATGTACAACCTACAATAAGTTCTCTTCCACGTAATTTGGATCAGTCTGGAACTATAGCTGTTAAGTTGAAGAAAAAACTAAGTTATAAAAAGTGTGATTTTAGTGAAAATGTAAGACCACTTGCAGTCATATGTGCTTTACACTATTTAATGAAGAAGAGTGAAATGTACCAGTTGTCAGGGCTACAGATAGATAGTGACTGGATAAACAGGATAGAAGAAATGAATAAAGAGGATTGTGATGAAAAGGAACCTGAAAAATCTGAGGAACAACAGGACAATGAAAATGAAAATGAAGATTCAGATAACTTTAGTGAAATTAATGAAGGAAATTTATATGTTGGAAACACTGACACATTGCTAGATGAAATAGATGCAGACCAATCTTGTGACAAAGATTTTATTTTTGCTCCAGGACAAGGACAACACTTAGTCTCTATAATGATCCAGATGCAGAGTATTTGTCATTTCAAACAACATTTTGTGGTGAAAGACGAACTGATAATAAAGAAAGAAGTGTTCGTGTCCACTACTCTGACGTTGTGAAATGGGAGTTGAGATCAATTGATAGACGGGCTGTACAGTCAGTGCCTAACTTATTTTTCAAACTTAAAAAAATTCAACTGAAGAACATTTCTGATAAAGTTAACCTAGCTCTGAGAAGATGCAAACCTGAAGAGAAAACATGGACAGTTAAGGATGTTTTACAACCTTCTACTGTAAATGATCTGGTGAGATTGGATGAGGGATATTTTATATTTAGGACCTTAAGAAACTCGCCTGTTTACCTTGAGAGGAGAAAAAAAGATTTGTTTGCTATGATAAAGCAACTTGGTTTACCTACATGGTTCGGATCATTTTCTTCTGCAGATACAAAATGGAATGATTTGTTGAGAGTTCTTGGAAAATTGAATGATGGCAAAGACTATACTGATGAGGAATTAGAAAATATGACTTGGCAAGAAAAGACAGCACTAGTACAGAAAGATCCAGTGACATGCGCTCGTTTTTTCGACTACCATGTGCAACAATTTATAAAAATAGTACTGAAGAGCGATTTTGATCCGATTGGGAGAATTTCGGATTACTTTTATAGGGTTGAATTTCAACAGAGAGGTTCACCTCATATTCATATGTTAATTTGGGTTGAAAATGCACCAATGTACAAAAAAGATTCGGAGGAGACAATCGTTGATTATATTGACAGGCATGTCTCTTGTGCTCATTTACCACAGCAACAGAAATTGGTCAATTTACAAACACACAAACATTTTAAAACCTGCAGAAAGAAAGGTCATCCAGTGTGTCGGTTCGGTTTCCCATTGCCACCTATGAAAAATACTGTTTTATTAGAGCCTCTTGAAACAGATGTTGATAAGTATAAAGTTTTATACAAAGAAATGCAGAAGAAAATAAATCTCTTGCACGAAGTTGAAAATATAAGTAGTATGAGTTTTGATGATTTTCTGAATAAATTCCTGCAAATAACAGAAGATGAGTATATAAAAATTGTAAGAAGCAGTTTAAATGGCCCAAAAGTATTTTACAGAGAAAACCATCAGAGGTATGCATTTATCCATACATGAAACTAGTTTTGCCCGCATGGAAAGCTAACCATGAACTACAGTTTGTTCTTGATCCATATGCATGTGCCATGTATATTGTGTCATACATAAGTAAATCACAAAAGGGTATGAGTGCATTGCTTGATCAAGCTTCTTAGGAAGCCAGACAGGGTAACATGGATTTCAAACGCCAAGTTAGGCATATAGGTAACTATTTCACAAATTCAGTTGAGACTTGTGCTCAAGAGGCAGTCTATTTGACCCTTCAGATGCCTTTAACTAAAGCAACAAGACAAGTTACTTTCATTAACACATCACCAGAAAACAAAAGGACATTTTTGCTGAAACAAAAGTCAGTATTAGAGAAATTATCTCCACAGTCCACTGATATAGAGGCGGACAATGATATTAAACGTTATTCTAAACGTCCACAAGCTCTCGAGAACTGGTGTCTTGCTGACTACATTTCACAGTTGGAAATCAAGTACCCAAAAAAAGAATCTGATGGTCAGTCAAGTGACAATGAAAGTGAGGAAGAGAATGATAAGAAAAAATTGAAAATGATGAAGACCAACAAGAAAGAAACAGCCAATCAAGTATGAGAATTAACATTACTTTAAGAAATGGTATTGTCATTAGACAAAGGAAAAAATTCAGAGTCATACGACATGTAAAATTCAGTAAAAAAGAGATTCTGAGAATTTCTATTGAGAAAGATTAATGTTGTATCACCCTTGGGGAAATGAAAACAGCTTGAAAGGTTTGCACGAAACTTATGAGCAAATGTACAATACAGTAAGTAGGAACATAGAAAGCAAGGCTAGAGAATTGGAAAGAGCTATGGAACAGGCTGAAAATGATTGTTCAGAGTATGATGAATTAGCACCTGGAACCCAGCAGACTGAACTTGAAGATATTAAAGAGGGTACTGTTGATGCAGAACAATATGTACATTTCAATCCAGATCGCCCAGTAGTACAAAGAAATTATGACATTGGCCAAGATCTTGGAATATCTCAGAGACCAGTAGATACAACTTTACAAGGAACAAGAATGAATAACAGTGATTACCACATGATGTGTAGAGGATTGAATGTGAAACAGAAAGAACTTTTCCATCATGTTGTTCATTGGATTAAGACCAAAGACGAACCATTATATGCCTTTTTAACTGGAGGTGCTGGAGTTGGCAAGTCAGTACTAGTAAAAGCTCTTTTTCAAAGTTTGCACAGATACCTATGTTCAAAGGAAGGAGAAGATCCAGATGATATAAGGATACTACTTTGTGCACCAACTGGGAAGGCTGCTTACAACATTAATGGTGTAACTATTCATAGTGCATTTAGCATACAACCCAGTAAAGGCTTCAATCAGTCATTGTCCTGTGATGTCTTAAACACCCTAAGAATATAATTATTGATGAAATTTCAATGGTTGGAAACAAAATGTTCTCTCTTCTTCAGACAAGACTACAAAAGATAAAGGATAATAGGCAAACATTTGGAGGAGTAAGCATATTGACTGTTGGAGATTTTTTTCAACTAAAACTAGTCTTTGATGGATGGATTTTTGATGATCTTCAAAAAGGCCTCGCATCTTTATCACCAAACTACTGGCGAGAATTATTAAGAGTGCATGAATTGACAGAAATTATGAGACAAAAGGATGATAGGAACTTTGCAGAACTTCTGAATAGACTTAGAGAAGATAAAATGACTGAAGAGGACTTAACAGTTTTACATTCTCGAATTGTAGATCTGATGATCCGAAGTATCCCTCCAAGGCAAGCCATCTATTTGTTGATAATCAACTTGTTGATAGTTTTAACTTACAGTATATTGAAAGACTGAAAACTCGGAAGGTTAATGTAAAGGCCTTTGATGTAGTTGTCGCTGATTTGTCTGCAGATGTGAAAAAGAAAATGTTAAAGTCTTTGCCCAAAAATCAGTCGGATACAGCAAACCTAGCCAGTGAAGTAACACTTGCAGTTGGTATGAAGTATGATTTGACACCAGTATAGATGTAACAGATTGTCTTACAAATGGCTCTTCATGTGAAGTTAAGCTCGTAGAAAACAGACAAAAAGAAAAAACATCAAGACCTAGTATTGTATGGGTGCTATTTGATGATGAAGGTATTGGTAAATCGTCAAGAAAAAAATACAGTTCTTTGTACAACGAAAACATCAACAAGGTATGGACTCCAATATTTGACATCAAAAGATCATTTACATACAGAAACAAGTCATTCGAGAGAATACAGTTTCCTCTTCGTCCATCTGCTGCCAAAACAATTCATAAGTCACAAGGTGATACAGTTGATGAAGTTGTAAGTCTTAATTCAAAATGTAAAGCCAAAATACCACACATACATTATGTAGCTCTAAGTAAAGTAAGATCATTACATGGGTTACACATCTTGGACTTATGTGAAAGCAAAATAACAGTTTTAGATGCTGTAAAAGAGGAATTGATATGATTAAAAACAGAGGGTGTTTTAGAATTGTGTTATAAACCATTATACACAATAGGAAATGAAGTTTTAAAAGTTGTTTTCCATAATGCCAGGTCATTTCATGCACATTTTCAAGATGTTAAAGAAGAACCAAATTTTATGAGTGCAGATATCATTGGTATTGCAGAAACAAGACTTACAGACAGTGATTCAGATGAGGAATATAGTTTACCTGGATTTGCATTGCCTATCAGAAATGATCAACAACAAACTGGAGAAACACGACCTTACCATGGACTTTCTTTGTTTGTGAGATGCGAATTTATGGTGGAAGACATAGTAAAATTTTCATCTCCACTTGTGGAATTTATTAAAGTAGACGTTACATCAGGTAAAGGACATATACAAGCAGTTGTGTTATATAAATCTCCACAATGTGCTTTGGATAATCTTAAAGATGTATTAATGAAAAAAACTTCTACCTGTATTAGATACAACAAACTCTAATATACTGATCATGGGAGACTTTAATCTGAATATGCTTTCTGGAAATGATAATTTCTTGCAGTAACAAAAATTACCACAGATTTTAGATCACTTCTTGATTTGATGTTTATTAAAGTGAATGCAAATGTCAGTATTGAAACAGATGTAGTTGAAGCTTACTGGTCAGATCATAAGATTGTCTACACAGCTTCAGATTTATGAATCTGTGAAATATAAACGAACCTGCACGGAATATTTAATGAACATTTCACATCGCAATTGCGATGTGACATGTTCATAGAGTGGTTTGCTTAATATGGGTTCCCACTCAAATCCATTTTTTGCCCCCTTTTCTCCCTTCACACTCCTAATTCATATCAACCTAAATATATTTCAAGAAACAATTATCAATAAATTTTTAAATTACAATGTATATGATATACATTTAAATCTAAGCATTTAATTCAGGATGTGGGGAGGACGGGGGAGGGGTTAAAGAATAATTGTTCACACATTTTGCATTTTATTCTAAATATTTCGAACAAGATGATTTTATTTTGTATTCAGCAGTGTACTATAATATTTTGGATAGAGTGCTTTCTATTAGTGTATCCATCAGTAGTAAGTTGAAATATGATTTACAACTGCAGGACTCTGTTTTTGGGGTTTTTTTTTATACAGAGGTTAACAATCTATGCTCTTAAGTTTTGTGAAATAGAAGAATCTGTTAGCAGTAGCATTTTTAAGGACCTCAAATAAATGAGGCTTGAGGTAATAAGAATCTAGATTTTTTTTTAACCATTGCTTACCTCCACTTTTTCTTAAAAACGTAACAAAGTGTAGGAGTTTATGATACTGCAGAAACTAATTTCTTACAAGTATTTTTTGTATATATACATTCATGGAAAGGCGCTTTATCTGAGTGACTTGTTCAGTGTTCTAGCTCATATAAATATATGAGTAATTTTATTTTTATTCTGCCCCTTTAGTTTGTTTTAATAATAAGAGAATAAGCATAAATGTAAATCACATTTCCTCATTTAGCACTTGTACTGGGAACATTTATGTACTTTCAAATGTTTTATCTTTATGTTAATGTTCATACTACATTGATTAATTTACATATACTAGTAATAGTATCTTTTAAGGCAGTATGCCTTTTATGCCACTATGCCTTTTATGCTCCTGCAATGAAAAGTTTTGGGCATATTGTTTTACCTTTTAGTCTGTCATTCTATTCAATGAAAACACATGTGTTTAGCAGGGGGCATCATTAATGAAGAATTGTGCTGCGATTTAACCTTGCGTAAGGGCATATCATCCTATATTTGTTGTATAAATGTAGTTTTTTTACCAGCTCCGTCACATTAGTATTTATTTTGCAATGCAGAATAATTGTTGTGTTATTATTTTTTGTAATCCTATGAGCAATTGAAATGCATTAAAGAATATAAACACTAACATTGTTAACATTTACATTTTATGAGAATTGTGTATTTTGAAATATCTATTCGTAGTGACATATCTGCTTTCATATGTTTTGTTCAGCATTTACACAAAATTCAGGTGTAATAATAATTTACTTTGAATAATTTAATGCAATTTTCCTCTTGATGTTCTCTCTATAATTGTTAAGTCCAATGCTATTTATTGTGTATCTAGTAATGGTTCATTTCTACAGCTTAGTTGAAAAAAAACTGCATTAATGATAAAAGATGTCTTCTTGGGCAGCTTTGAATTGAGACTCAATCATTGAGTACAAATAAAGTGGGCTAGAAATGTCCATTAAATGTATTGCAATATATAAAATGTATATTATATAAAAAAAAATAGCAGATAGACTTATGGGTCTACATGAATCAGAGTTGCAGTTATCTATATATAGTGAAGTGTTGCTGCCATTATATTATAGATAATGCTGTTTTCATTTTACTATCTGGAAAGAACAATTATCAGATATACAGTAGCTTGCATCAAATTATGAAAATCTCTAGCTATGTTTTATTTGTTCAAATTGAACAGGAATTTGCATTAGAAATTAAATAAAGTCTTGCATATAGTAAGGTATTCCCTTTTATTTCATATTAAAACAAGAAACATTTTATGTGGTAAATAGTACAGATGAACTTGTATTTTCATTTTCATTTGCAGGTAAAAACCCATATTCTGAAATGACTTTAATTTAAAACTTCAAATTATTGTTAATTTCTATTGTCAACTACATATTCTCTTATGTCAATTAGTTTGTGCAATATCTTCTTGAGTAGTGTTATGTTTAATGTATTTTTAATTTTCATATAGTTGCAATAAAACTTGATTAAGATTCTGTACATCTTTTCTTTATAAGATGCATCAAAAAATTATCAAGATTGATCGACATACTGATACAAGTGTAAAATTATAATAAAGAGAACTAAAAAGTTATCAGTTTTCTTCTTTTTATTTAGATACTTATACACTTCAAATAATCACTAAGCGACTACATTAAAGTGGATCTGTTAAACCCTGTTTTTGCTTGAACATCTAGATGAACTTTGTCAAATTCAATATCAGGTGCCAAGTCCGTGGTGCCAAACCTGCATTTTTGTCTCGCCCTCGACGAAAGTCGTGAAAGCGAGACATATGCGTGCAAAGTATGACGACGGTGACGGCATTAACTTTTACTAAATACAGGATATTTTGAAAACCTTTTGATGTAAGAACGTCATATTTGGTCCAGTGGTAGTACTAATCAAGTGCTACCTGACGGACACAACGTTACGTGACCTTGACCTCAATTTCACGGTCTAGTGGCCACGTTAAGTTTTTCTGCTTAAGTCCATTTCTCAATAACTAGAAGTGATAGGTTGATAATATTTGGTATGTAGGTTGGTCTTGGGTAGTACATGTCAGTCTGGCAGGTGACTTTTGTCCTTGACCTCAATTTCACGGTCTAGTGGTTACGTTAAGTTTTTCTGCTTAAGTCCATTTCTCAATAACTAGAACTGTTAGGTTGATAATATTTGGTATGTAGGTTGGACTTGCGTAGTACATGTCAGTCTGGCAGGTGACTTTTGTCCTTGACCTCACGGTTAAGTGAGCATGTTCACTTTTCTGATCAGTTCACTTAGATTTCACATCAATTTAGAAACCAGCAGGGACGGGCGAGACATCTTTTAGGGTCTTCTCTTGTGTTATATCACCTGTACCTATAAGGATCAACACATGGAGATCACTATATGTCAGCTGGTGTCTCTTGATTGTTCTTTCCCTCTGTATGACTAATATAAGTAATAAGTAATGCCTAACCTTTGGATACTCTTACATTGGGTGTTATATACAGAGCAGAACATGGTCCCCCTTCCAGATCACATGATTCTACTTGTTATGATGAGAGATCACGCTGTAATTGCTTCAGTTTTGAGTGTTATGTTTGTAATTTCTAAAATATTGTAAATGTATCAGGTCTTTCATCTTTCACTTTTTGTGAAAGGGGATACATATTGTTTTTGTGGTTTCAGTCTATCTCCGTCTGTCCGTCCGCCAACGCCCCTTTTTGACTTAGAATTTTGCAAAATTAAGTTTGAGGAAGCCAATTCTGCTAAATCTTTCATGGGATTTCAGTTTGTTTAACATTGAATCAAATTGGATTTGAAACTACCTGATCAAATGAATTATAAACATGGTTAACAATTGCGTTAGTGCTGTACCTTTCAGAAGTGTTTGTGACAAACAGCAGGGCAGATAGTCATGCAGGTACCTTAGACGATATTTGACTCTCTTCTCGAAGTTCTGTTGAAATCATGCACAAGAAAGCAGTTATTTTAGCACATATTAGACTGTGATACCAGGTGAGCGATACAGGCTCTTGAGAGCCTCTTGTTATTTATGTCAATTTCCTAGAATTTATATATCATATATCATTTCCTGGTATTGCATTTATTGAATACGCCAGTTTGACGCCTGTCATGTTACCTTGACCTCACTTTCATGGTAAGATACTTTTTTGTTTGATTTTTATATTTACGTCAGTCATAATTTCCATGATAGTACAATATTTGGTCTATTGTTACATCTAAGTGGGTACATATGCCAGTCTAACTTATGTCATATAGCCTTGACATCAATTTCGTGGTTCATTAACTTACTTTTTTACATTTATTTAATGTTCAATTTTCTACTACTAGAGCATCGACAAGCACCATATATTATCTATTATACATCAACATGGTTACATACCCATCTGACACCTGTCCTGTTACTTTGACCTGTAAGTCATGCTTCATTTACTTTGATAACAATGTACTTTAAGGTCCATTTCTTAGTTACTTACAGGTCCATTTCTTAGCAACGGAGCACCTTAACTCACTATATATTGTTTGGTCTTACATCTAGGATGATACGTACCAGTCTGATACCTGTCTTGTAACCCCAATTTCATTGTTGAGTGACTTTGTTAACTTCTTCATATTTATGCCCCTTTGATAAATTGAAGATGTATACTTATAATCTTCAAAAAAGTATGCAGTTCCCAACATTAAAGTGTGTTGAAATATTCCTGATTTTTAAAATCACTTTCCATTATCCACTGAAACGTATACCGATGTAGGGTATTAAAGCCAATGCATCATTTTTATTATCTAACAAAACTTACAGATTGTTTGAATTTTTAAATGGCCTTCGGGTTTGCCGCCACATTTTACTACATCTGTGCTAAAATATTAATAGCAGTGGGTGTGTAGATATTTCTGGCAGTCAGTGCATCTAATTATGTCTCTGCTAACACCCTCACATTATCCAGTTCCTCGCAAACATTCTTTTTCCCTCGGGTTTTAAAATTGGCACAAGATGATTACATCTAAAATAAAATTAAAGTTTCCTTCGTCAAGTTTTTATTCATATAAATATAACCCTTCGAGCTTTCTAGGTAGGCTCAATTTTATCTGTTGTTGAAATTGTGGGTCTATCCTCAACAAATATACGCAGAATTATTTTCGACAAAGTTCACTTATAAATCCAAACTTCTGACGCAATCTTTGCATGATAGTACAATATTGTTCAGTGATTGTCCAGCCCTTTGAAGCCTTCGACGAAAGTCGAAAAAAGTAAGACTTAATTATGATGATTCTGGCTCAAACAGTTTATTGTCATTTGTATCAAAGATGTACATTTATTAATTGTGTCCATATTTTCTATGGATTTTCAAACATATATAGGAACAAGGATCGACACTGTAAATATTAGGATAATTTTCAAACCACTGAAACAAAGTACATAGTGTTTTCTTTACTGGTGTCTGGATTTTAATTAATGCAGTGTACTTTGGTATTCTACTATTGTCGTTTTACTTTATAGAAATACGTTTTGTTTCACTCACAAGCGAGACATTGCCCTAAAAGTGTGATTGCATAAGTTTTCATGTTTTGTTTGTGTGATTAGATCAGTTTTTCTAGTAATTTTAAGTAATAGATCTATGAAATTTGGTATGTGAGCTTACTTAGGTTATTATCACAGTCATTTGACTGTGACATCACTTTCACTTTACAATGAGCATGTTTTAAGTTATTGTGATTATTTCACATACTCAGTAACTATTAGAGGTAGCCCAATGATATTTCTTATGTAGGTCTATGATGCTGGTCTAGGGAATCATCACAGACTGTCATACGTCTTTTATCCTTGATCTCATTTTCAAGGGACGCTGAGCATGTTTAATTTTATCATCAGGTCGATAATTTTTTTTTTTTTTATCGGACCATAAAAGATCGATTGTAATCGATCTTTTCATGGTATAAACAGCTAAAACTGGATAAAACTGATTGCGATAGATTCAAATATTGTAAATGTGAATAGGGCCTTATTGATTTAGTTTTGTTATAGAATTATTCCATATAGTCTGAAGACGTGCAATAAGCTTTCTGAATTTTGATTCTGTTTCCAACTTTGGTTAATTTCCTGGAAATCTCATATTTTTGGGAAGTGCTTTAAAAAAAAGTTCTGAATACTTATACTTCTTAAATGTGATTACAATTTTGGTATATATTCCGACAATTTCACCATTTTAATAAATTTATTCATTTGAAAAATATTTGATTCCAGTTTTGGTATATTTCTTGAAAGTCTCAAAGACCACTTATTTTTTTTTTT
>MJUU01037672.1:83999-97572 GCA_002080025.1 Modiolus philippinarum
TGTAAAGTTTGGTTCCATTTGCTTCAGTAACTTCAGAGGAGATAGTCAATATATGCTTTTCCCATAGGGTCCCATGTTAAACTATGTTCTGCGCTGGCGGCCATGTTTTTTCACGGATCTAAAAAGTTTCGGCAAACTATTAAAGGACCTTCCATACATCATTCCTGTAAAGTTTGGTTCCATTTGCTTCAGTAACTTCAGAGGAGATAGCAAATATTTGCTTTTCCCATAGGGTCCCATGTTAAACTATCTTCTGCGCTGGCGGCCATATTTTTTCACAGATCGAAAAAATGTAAAGGACCTTCCATACAGCATTCCTGTAAAGTTTGGTTCAATTTGCTTCAGTAGCTTCAGAGGAGATAGCAAATATAAGCTTTTCCCATAGGGTCCCATGCTAAACTATGTTCTGCGCTGGCGGCCATGTTTTTTCACGGATTGCAAAAAGTTCGACAAACTAAGTAAAAGACCTTCCATACATCATCCTGTAAAGTTTGGTTCCATTTGTTTCAGTAACTTTAGAGGAGATAGCAAATATTTGCCTTTTCCATAGGGTCCCATGTTAAACTTTGTTCTGCGCTGGTGGTCATGTTTTTTCACAGATCGAAAAAATTTCGGCAAACTAAGTGAAAGACCTTCCATACATCATTCCTGTAAAGTTTGGTTCCATTTGCTTCAGTAACTTCAGAGGAGATAGCAAATATATGCTTTTTCCCATAGGGTCCAATGTTAAATCTAAGTTCAGCGCTGGCGGCCATGTTTTTTGGCGGATCGGAAAAATTTCGGCAAACTAAGTAAAGGACCTTCCATACATCATTCCTGTAAAGTTTCGTTGAAATTGGTTCAGTGGTTTCAGAGGAGATAGCCAAAATGTGAAAAGTTTACGGACGGACGACGGACGCAAAGTGATGGTAAAAGCTCACATGGCCTTTAGGTCAGGTGAGCTAAAAAGGGCAATAACTCCAAGATGGGTTTTCGGATTTTCTTCAAAATTGCAGGGCAGGTAGATCTTGCTATGCTGATCACTATTGCCCCATGTTAGATTTTTGATATCTGTAATGGTTTTTGAGTTATTTGCAAAAAACAGCAATTTACCCCTATGTTCTATTTTTAGTAACAGCAGCCATGTTGTTTAGTCTTCGGACTAATCGAACACAACTTTTAAACTGCATACCCTGGTTTTGGTTACAATTGGCTCAGCAGTTTTAGAGGAGAAGATTTTTGAAATTGTTGACGGACGACGGACGCAAAGTGATGGCAAAAGCTCACCTGGCCTAAAAATCCTACAACTTCGGTGTAGAGAAATTCTAGGTCAAATCTTTTGGATATGATGTTGATACAGCCTCGGGGTATAACCCAACATAATTTTCATGGCGCTCACCTTTACAGGTAAGCTACAGGTAAATGTTGATTGCACTTGAAATTAACATGATGTGACGGTGACTGAATAAACATCTGTTCGAAATCCACAAAAAGTAGTTAATAAATCGTCAAGGGTTAATATTGTACAAAATCTGAATATATAAGAATGTCAAGGAAATACACAATAAAACGGTAGGGGAAAAGGACAAATATACTTTATTTCAAAACACAAACAGAAAAATTGAAACTAAAAAAATAACATACAAAGAAAACAAAAAATGAAAAATAAAACATTGAATTAATAAAATTTAATTTAAAAACTTACAACAACAGATATGCCTTAAATGAATAGAGAAGGACCAATACACAAAAACGAAAATATCCGAGATAGACGTTCAAAATGAACAAAAAAGTATTTAAATCACTTAAAAAAAATCAAAATGGTTTAAAAATAGCAAAATAAATAAATGGTAGTAGATATAACCCGATTTCAAGAACATTATCCGATATCTTTACGTGCATATCTCAAACCAATACACATCCTAGGTTAACACGATATACTATGCAAAAGCTAGCAAACTACGATAAACTGCCAAGGGGTCACATTTGGAATCGTTTGTGATGGTTCGTAATAAAATGTAACAAAACATTATTTAACAAGACAACAAGACAACAAAACAATACACAAAAGAGGATTTTTATTCTTATGCTAAAAATTTATAAAATCGTGACACTCTTGAGAAATATTTAATTTTTCTTGGATTTTGACCGGCTTTGCTTTCTTGTGCATTGCTTTTTCAACCATAGGGTAAAAACTATAGTATACGTTTCTAAATTTTGAACGATTATCTATCGAATATACTTTTTGCATGCATCGGTGTTCTTTGTGTACATTTATATTCAGATAGGCCTGTAAATCACATGGATGATACAACATATACAAACCAATAATCAAATTCCAACCGATACAAACAAAGAAAACAACAAACCAGAGAATGTATATTTAAGACACGGATTCCCCAACAATAGATTTATCGCAAAAGATAACCGAAGTCAATCGGCATAAAATAAGCTCCTTGTCACTGAATTGAGATGGAATCAGAAAGGGTTGTTACAGATAATTGTTTAATGAATATTACAGATGATTTTTAGATAAATATTTGTTGAGTAATGGATCTTATCAAAAAAAAAATCCAAACTAAAGTCAATGAAGCATAAAATATAGGTAAAAATCATATATGAATTATGTAGCACTATAACCACGGTGATTAATTTGATGAAATATCATTGTAATGTAATGTGAAGATAATAAATGGACCTAAACCAAACAATTTAACAAAATCATTCAAGCATAAAATGTCGGTCAGGAACACCCAATCGCTTATGATATTGGTAGTTCTCTTTTAGATGAATGTTGCAGTGAAATATCATGATGCTACAATACATAATAGTTAAGAAATAGTCCTAAATGCAAAACTTGACCAAAGTAACTGAAGCATAAAATGTAGGTCAAAGCCACCTTATTGTCAATGAATTGGGTAGTACTCATCAAGGCAATTAATTTGATGAAATATCATTGTCTTATACTTTGTAGTTGTTGAGAAATGGACTTAAACGCAAAACTTAACCAGAGTCAGTCAAGCATGAAATGTAGGTCAAAGAGTCAAACTACCTAGTGAACTATGTAGTACTATCAAAGATCTACCCACTGATCTATTATCATTGTTCTACCTCTCACAGTTTCTGAGAAATGTACTTTAACGCAAAATAACCGGATGGACGGGCAAGGGTAACACTATATGCCCCTTCCACATTTGGGGGCGGGGCATAAAAAACTGTTGATAGATGCATACATGGATGGGAACAGTGAAAATTATACAGAGCACCCAGAGTTGTTTGTTGACAATCCTGCATCCAAGGGTAAACTTCTCATGTTTTCCAATAGAGTTCAATTTTAAATTTAAATCTGCAGTGGCGGCAATCACAAAAAAAGCTTGATACAGTAATTAGCTGGACACAAAATACTGAAAATAAAGCTTACAATGAGAATAATAAAAAGAAAAAATCCCATCAAAATCTGATGAAAAATAAAGATTTCAGATATTTCTTATAATTCCAATTTTTGCCACTATGACCCTTATAGCTCAGAAACTATAAGAGCTACGCCAAAATCTGTTAATTTTACTTATAGCTTATAATGAGAGGAATGCAAGGAGAAAATCCCATCGAAATCTGATGAAAAATGGAGAGTACGCATATTTCTAATAACTGCAAATTTGGCCCCTTTGACCCCTTATAGCCTGGAAACAGTAAAAGCTACGCCAAAATCTGTTGACATGGTAATGAATGCTTCTATTTTTTCAGTATACATTTAAATTAAATATAATCAGCAATTGAGGAAAATATACAAACAATTATTATAACAAGTTAGATTTTTTTTCAGAAAATGGGAAAAGTAGCCAGAAGTGAAAATATTAAAACCAACTGAAATTAGCCAAAACAAGATTTAGAAAAATTAACGAAAATTAGACAAACAGCTCCAAATAAATTGATTGATTGATTGATTAGAGTTTATAGTCCAGTGACCAATATTTTGGCTATATCAGGACGAGAACAAGTTAATCAATTTAAAAAAAAATAAGTAAGAGAAGAAAGAAACAAAAGGTGGAAGGGACAACCGTGACGAGTTTTGATTGCCACTAGGAGCTCCAAATAAAACTGGGGAGCAGCTGAAGTTGATTCAAAGAATAGGCCAAAATATGAAAAGAAAATACGACATTATGTGTAAATGCCATACGAAAGTATATGATGGCAGATATGGATTTTGCCCTTCAACATTGATGAAAAAGTAAAAAAAACAAAATTGAAGTGGCACACACTAATAATAATTTACCAGAGACGGATAAAACATTTCAGGAGATTGAGGAGATGAAAAATATAATACCAAGAATATTCTCATAATTGCAAGTTGAAACGAAAGAGACATGTTATATTTTTAACAATTTAATACTATACTTATGTCATAATAGATCCAGAGTTTGTTATCGGACTGACTAACACCGATTGTGACAAAAACGGACTTTTCACTGGCAGTGTGACGGGTGCCACGCGTGGTGCAGATCATGCTTACCCTTCCGGAGCAAAACTGATGATACCTCAGCTTTTATAAGGTTCACACTGCTAGTTCTTTAGTTGTGTGGCGTTCTTGTCCATTTTTGTTTATTTGTTTTGTTTTTGTCATACTGTCTCAATTCGTGTTGGATGTGAATTGCCGTGATTTTGGATTTATGATTTTAAAATTCCTCCTTTCCTCTTTCTTGCTTCGGTATTTGCTTGCCAATGTATTAACATAATTTTTTTACCAGTCACTTTTATCTATTTTTTATTATTTTTTTTCAATTTAGCTAACTTATTATAAAAGTAGTATATCTTGCCAAAATACTGACTTTTGAATACAAATCTTTATTGCAATATAACAATGTGTTATTTGCTACATAAATTAGTAAGATATAAAAATTGAGTACCAAAAAAAACTTCAACTAAGTAAAAGCCAAGTTACAATTAAATTTTCCTCATATTGGAATTTATTTACTTTCTTCAAATGCTGACGCTCTAATCTACAAGCACATTTGCCCAAATTATCCAAAACAAATTCTTTATAAATAGATATAACTTTCAATTTGAAAATATATATTTAACCATAGCTAAATATCAATTATAAAAATACCAAAAAAAATGTCTTAACAAAAAACTATATTAAATCATGCCTTTTTACCTTTTTCTTTATATTGATATTTCATAAATATATATTTCAGGAATCAGCTTCATGTAGTATTAGTACTGAGACCCTGAGCAATGTTAGTACATGTGGAACAAGTAATGTTACTGGTCAGCAGTTTGCACAAGCAACAACTACTGCATAATCGCAAGATGTAAGCAATTATATCATAAACATTTATTTTAATTCAGAAAAAAAATGAAATTCATTCAATTTTCGTTTTTTTTTGGTACCTTTCTAATATGGCTTGACAAATATGAAAGTATTCTGATATATGAAAATGTGCTATTATTTTCTATCACTAAACATTCAATAAATTTAACAACTTTATACTTTTTCAACATTCCAGACATTATTCTCTGATAAGGATGGTGAAACAGACTGCCTAAGCTTATAGAAAGTCGGAGCCAGTGAAGAAAAAGAAACTGAACAGAAAGATGACCATCAGGAATGACTTTATTCTATATTGATTTGATTTATGTACTGTATAATAAATGAAATTTAGAAGAAAAAAATCTGGTCAAGATCACAGACTTTTAAGGTATGAAGACCAATCACAGTATTAATACCAGTACAAAAAATAGAACTGCAATTTAGGTGAAAATGAATTGATTTCTATATCAAATCTACATTGCAAGTTTCATTTTTAATTACTCATAATTACTTCACTATTGTCAAGGGTCTTTTCTAGAAATAAGCATGGATAGGACATAAAGCTTAAATAAGCATAAAAAAATGACACCAAAGAAGTTCATACAAATTTTGTTAAAACTTATGACCTAGTCCTTTTTAGAAGTTTTTCCAACCCGTCTACACATTTCTTTTGGGAAAACTCCTTATTTAGTACACATTTTAATATATCCTAGACTATTAATTCCTTGGATAATTTGAATATTAATTAGAATTGTTTGAAAGGTAAGAAACATAAGTGATACAAAGTGTGCATGATATTCCTTGCACTGTAAGCATATATTTGTTCTGCAAGATCAATTTTCCATAGCAACAGATATTATCACTGCCATAATATATCTTCCTTTTGGAACAAAGATTAAATGCTATTTATTCAGTTATACAAATAAGTATTATAATATTTGTTCTAATAGAACAAATTATGTAATATTTTTTATTTGGAAGAAATTGTTTGGTAGAAATATAGTATCTATCCTTTCAAGTCGTTGTTTATCATAGTTCTACTGTCGAAAGGGTTAAACTTTAAAAGTTCGGGCTTCAGCGAGAACTTTTATGATCAACCCTTGAGACAGTAGAACTATGATAATCAACGACTTATAAATGATAGATTCTGTTTCTTTAATTCTAAAACTAATGCCATTTTCATGATTTTTAGTTTCTACCCCGTCGTTGGCCTCTACAATCAATACTGTGTCATCACCGGAAATGAAATTTACATTGTAAAGAAATAAATAAAAATAAACCTTTTATAGATGAATCAAGATCAATAACAAACGTATGGTTTGAGAAAATATTTGTTACATTGATTTTGATTCGAAATAATTTTTAACAATGATTTTGACTCGAAATACATTTTTTTTTTCTATTTAAAGATAAGTTCTTAACTTTTTCAATGTCCAATGAAATCACGAGATCAATTTTTGTACATGTTGGAGAACTCTTTGATCTCCTATTGAATTAAATCGATGAGAATAGCATAAGAGTTAGAAATGTTGTATTCTTTCACAACACTGCTTTTAAATCCAAGCATGAATTCTACTGGTACTGATTTATATGCAATTTATATAAAACTTTCCTATCATTGTTACTCAATTTTTTTAAATAAAACTAAGTACACAAATTCAGAAAAAGAAGACTATCGTAGGCGGGGCATAACAAAACATGCATTGTCTTCCAACGAAAATTAAACTTGCTTAAGATGTACATAGTTTTCTTATAACATATATCTTGACCATTCCTATACATTTTCAAGACCAAACTTTATTATGGATCCAAAAAAGTTTAGCCTATGATTTTATTTAATGTAATCATACATTTGGGAAAGTAATTGTAATTTAATGTAATTTGATGAAAGTAACCGGACCCATCTCTGTCTTCCACCACTGAAGACATTATCGGTATAGGATAGCCAACTATCAAAAATGGCTATTCTTCAAAATTTTAACCTATCTGAACAAAAGCTTTAATAGTTTTACTCTCTGTATATATTTTATTTTCTTTTACAACTATAAAAGAACAAAAACAGATAAAAGTTGCCCATATTATTTCCATTTTGTTCTTCAGTACTCAAGTATATGGATTTTACTGTTAATTTCACAAATGTGGTTAGTAATTCTATTGCTGAGAGAATTGATCAATAGGTTTGTATTATTGCCTAAATGTTTACAAAAAACATTTAAATATTCCTCAATAGGTCATTGATTTTATATATAGGTCAGACATTTAAAATCCCTTTTGATCAAGAGAGGTATTCAGCAAGCCTAAACATAAATACACATGATATATTTAGGCAACAGAAAAGAGATAATGAGAGTGTAAATAGAAAATGCAAATAATAGAAATACATGTAGTAATATTATCTGGAAGAATAATTCGATTTACAACAATTTTCTTATTACCGAATGTACACAAAAGGTTCCTCAATAAAAGTTTGACCTTCAAGGTAGAAAGTTCACATACCTATTCATTGTATTTGTCCTGGATATGGACCAGTTTACCTCAAGTTCACCCAAACTTATTTTTTATATTAGAAAAGCCAATTAAGGATAAACGTGCATTTTTCATAAATCAACCAGCTGTACTGTTTAAACCACTACTACTATAATTAGATTTTGTCCCTCCTCTTTATCCTTGATAATGATAATGTTTATTTCAAATTAGATGTACTTTAAGTGAGTATTTTTGTTCAGGTTGGCTGAAAACCATGCTTCATCCAAAGTGATTTATATGCCTGACCTATAAATAAAATCAATGACCTTTTGAGGAATATTTAAATGTCTTTTGTAAACATTTCAGGCAAAAACACCAACCTATTGATATAGGATTACTAACCACATTTGTAAAATTAACAATAATACTATCGGTTTAAGAGTGGACAATTAACTATAGAAATGGACAATTTTCCTAATTTTAACTCTTCAGAATACAATATTTATCATTTTCCTTTCTTTTTATTATAATTTTGCTTTTCATACAATAAAAAGATAAAATTATAGTAATAATTTCCCATATAATGTCAATTCTGTTCCAATTATTTTGACATACCGGTAACGATTTTTGTATAAAAGTCCTTGATAAACTAAAGTTTTCAATGTATCGTGTGCGTTTTTGTCACATGTACATTCATTCCATATCCTTTCATTTTTCCTACCCATAACAATTGATTTTTTTCATTAAAAGTAACTGATTCAAACAATATGCATGGGACACCTTTGTTTTGCAACTCAACAGAATGGGGCATTGCTTTTTCTTTAGAAGTGTAACCATTGGACTGCCACTTTTTTTATCGAACATTTAAGTTTCTTTTGCATCGGTCCCATGCATCAAGAAATTTTGATCAGTCCTTAACATCTTTTCTTCCCTTGATCATTAATTTTTTTTTTCACTTTCGATTCTGTTTGCAGCCATTGTTAAGTATTATTAGAACAATTATTACACATGATCCCATGGCTACCAGCGACATGTTAGGTTTTTCTCTAAGAAGACGATCTAGTCGACCAAAGATTGTCCAAGCAAATTTGTTATGTTTCGGTGCACTTACAGTTTTATTTGAAGGTCATAACGTTGTCTGGCATTGTTACATCGATCATCGTCTAAATAGTCGCTTAATAAATGTTTGACTGTCTTACCAAAGGCCAGGTCGAATAAAATAGCACTTACCAAATTGTTATGAGCTGACGGTTTATGTCATGATGCTAGTGTGGGATCTGATTTTTCATTTTAAACAAAGTCACGACGATAATAAATATGACCTTAAATCACGAGGGGTCACTTCCTATGTAGAGGCATATACAGACGTACCCTAGAATGGGTCCATTTTTTCAGCTTTTGACATCTTGTATATAAATGAATCGTAAATTAAACACAAATGACCAGAATCCCTACTGGTATCTAGTATTTATCATAAGCTCATATTTAAAAATACAAAAATACCCAAGTTGCATGGTAAACAGTAAATTTAGTTATGCTGTACACTTGTTTCAAGGAGTAACCTCTCATCAGCAGCATTAAAGTCAAATATGGAAAGCCGTAAACAAAAAATAGTCAAAAAGTAGTACTACCTTCAGTGAAATTTATAGTCTTCTTAAACTAATTACACGATTCACTAGACAATTCGGTCGATTTAATTGAAATATACTAATACTGGGTCGGTATTTAGTTTATAGCGCTAGATGAATGAGGGTGTTTTGAAAATGCAGGCGGCAGTCCTGTTACCAGTTTCATCTGCGACCCCCCTTTTGTGCCAAATATAACATTGTCTTTCCCCTCCGAATTTTTCTCAAGATATTCAATTCTAATGTCAAACTTTAAGAGTTAATAACGGCAGACTTTTCAGATTTAAGTATATAGTGTCATTTCCTCTGAGAAACTCGATTATATTTGGCAGTAGAAAGTTTACTGCAGCAGCATTACTAAAGAGTGTATTAAATCGGTTTCCTCTAAACCGCTATAGAGGTCAACTTTCCAAAACTTTTTCCTTCAAATAAGGTTTCCAAGAAATGTTAAAGGGTTCAAAAACCTCGGACTTTCCATCTCCCTCAAAAGAAAAGAAAAGGCCTTGCACTTGTGCTGTTCTTGTTAACCGTACAGAGCCCGACTCCTTTTGTTTTTGTTTTTTTTTGTTTTTTTGTTTTTTGTTTTGAATTACGAATCTTTAGAATCAAATAAAGTTTACTCGGCATCTGCTAAACAAGCAGATGCAGCCTCTGTAGCATGAACTAGAACATGGAATCCGTAAAAGAAATTGTTAAAATTCCTTACAGACGATTGTTCGCTTACAGTCATTTCATCCCATACGTAAGATGACATTTTTCAGTTAAGATCTCAGTCCTGAACGCCTCCAGCAAGGCATTTATGTTCTCAAACTATCTAACATGGTCGAAGTTATATAAATCAAAATTTCCTTGCTTACATAATTCTCGGAATTTACATTTGTGTCATCAATATCTGATAAAATTTGTTGAAATGTTTTAATTAAACACTGCCGGATTCTGTAGTTAAATGTCTTAGTCCTTAAATCACAAGATGTCCTTCCTCGTCTGCTACGAGGAAGCCTCCAAACTGTTTCCCGAATTTTGATGTTTCATTGGTAAGAAGACTTGTGTTGTGTTTTGCTGTTAACTCTTCACCTATATGATAATGTGACAAGACTAACCGTTGAATGCTCATGTTGTTTACTGTTGTTGTTGATGGCGATCGATTTGCTTTTAAACCTATAAATTTTGAAACAGTTGAAACAGAGCTACTACTTGTCCAGTCAGGACGGGTTCCTCCTTTTACCAATCGTTAAAATACCTTTATCGGCAAATTTATCAATCAGCTGTATAAAAACATTGTGTTGATGATTTTTCTTTACTTTTTCTTTGATTTGATGTATTAAACGTTATTTCTTGGTTTTATTGTTGTTTTATTGCATTCTTTTTGATACCGCGGTAGCAATGAACTTTTTCATCATACCGTTTTCAGTTGTAGATAATACGCATTTATACATTATACGCACCCCCAAATCGGCCAAAAAATCCCTGGAAAAAAGCTTGTTCTACTGTATAATACGCAGGGGATTTTAGGCAAATAGTTGATAGTGTAGGAAAGTAGAAAATCGTGACAGATTCGTGGCAGAAATAGTAAAATACGGCTGTATGTAAAGATTGAACGTCAATGCTAAACGGCAGAAGATGATAGGTTAAAAATGTGTCATCAACAGTTGCTATATACTTGGAAGCTAGCGAGATTTATGGAGTATAATTGTTCTTTCATAGACCTAAGGAAATATTAAAATCGGCAATAGCTTTTGATATACAACAACAGTATTGTTACATACAGCTCATTGTAATTCTTACTAGAAAAAATAAATGCCTTATCGTAATTACGTTTTCTATAATACCTATCTAATGATCAAAAGAATATCCATTTGTATTTATTGTCTTCCAAAAATAATTATTCTTTTTGCCCAGCTTGGGATGTGACCACGCTTCCTTTTATGTGTGAGAAGAAAGGGTTTATTAATGTCACTGTGACAGCTTATCCGTATGATCACAATTCACAAGGTTTACATAATCACAGTTAATTATAGATGGTCACTGTTCAAATAGACAACTTATCCCAATAATCACAATTCACAAAGTTTATACATTATCATTGTCAAAACACTATAATTACATAATTTCTAAACATGCATCTCTAATTAGTGTCTACACTTCCCCTCAATGACCCTCAACAGCTGATTGCACATTTACCTTGAACTGTTCCCGGTAACATCAACAGATAGATAATAAAATTGCTACCGGAAACCAGTCTTCATAATGTGTATATTTTAATAGAGATTTAGGTTTCCATCATTGTCAAGAGGAAAACAATAAACAATGAAATATAATGATGTCACAAACTTTTTGTTTTGTTTCTTATATAAGTTTCAAGGACCAAAATAAATATATTTTACATGACATAAGCGACATACGAACGTAATGCACAATCCCAAAATGGCGGTCGGAAAAACAATGACAAACGAGCATAACGATAAATATTGGAGTTTATTATGAGATTTATTTACATTTGACAGTAGAAATAGGTATGATAGCCATTCTTTCACACGAAAACCCACTGAAATACATCCGGCAGCAAAGGCTTTGTTGTTTTTCAACTATAAAATGAACGTCGTGCACGTTCACAAAACGAATGTAGAAAATACACAAACTTGATCCCATTGCAAACATTTTTAATTAATAACATTAACAACAAGGTTAAAAATCTTTATTGGTGTACAAACATACCTTTTAACTTACCTAACGAACTTGGACTGGATTCAATGGTGATTTCTGGCCGCTACTTTGCAAAATTACATCGAGGAAAAATGGGATTTTTGTCCGTTGTGATAGATTATACGCACCCCTTCTATAAAAATTATTTTCAAGTAAAAAATGTGCGTATAATCTACAACTAAAAACGTGTCTAAAAACTTGAAAATCGTTAAATTCATCGATCGGAAGTCTGAGATTGTTGCTTTTTTCTCAAACTCAAGCATGTTCTTAGTAAAAAAATCCAAATCCAATCAATTGTAAAAGGCTATCATCAATGCAAAGTTTAGCTGGATGCAGGAACAATTTGTCATGTATAGAGAGAACCCAACAACAAATACGATGTCAATACAATGGTGGTAAAACATCAGATGGAAGAACTGTTGGGCATAGCTAAACCTGTGTCCTTGAATAAAGTATGCACTGAATATTAGATTTATCCAGTTCAATTTCGATTAACTGGTAAGATTAATAAGTAAATAGAGAAGTGCAAGAAATAAGCCCTAGACTTCCCACAGATGACCAATGAAAATCTATTCGGACCTCTTAAATGTTGGAGAGAAGTGTCATGCAAAAAGTATAATATATTGAGATTTCAGACAAGTAAACATTTGAGGTCTGCCACGCCTCTGAGCAATAATCTCCATTTAAAACTGTCATCATGGCGAGTTGGGAAGATTTAACTTCCACATGCACAGTGAGTTGGGCGGTAAATTCCCCTTCCTTTTGTCTGCATACTTACCTACAAACATAAACTTTCGGCCATTGTAGGTGTTAATTGTTATTTTGGCTTTATATTGTTTAAAGAGACTAGGTCAAATGTACATGTTAATATGAAGAGGTGTCTCTGTTGTTGTAATTTGCAAAAAAAATTAAACATAATGTATCTATATGATGACATTATGATTAAATTACATTTATTTTATTAAAACTATAGTTAAATAATCATTTTATATTACTTTAACATGCTAACAACCAATTCTATAGTTTTGCATAATTCAAGGGGGATAATTTAAAATATGTTCATCAAAAATTGTTTATGATATAGCTAATGGTTATCTTTACTTTTTTCATTTCTTTGAGGCAGTGAAATACATGGGGAAACCATCAAAACCAGACGAAAAACTTGGGAGTTCAACTTGTGGAACTGCAATACCTTGCTGCTATTGGATGATAGTTTCCAGTCTTCAAAGAAAAAAATATTTGACATTTTTCAGGGACACATTCCAAATGTATTTCAATAACGCTACAATAAAGTATGTCGACGCGTGAACACTTCCATTTCTCCAAAACTACAAACCAAGCCAGATTCACCAGATTGGAAATCGATGACCCAATAAACTTTTGACATAGAAAAAAATGTTTGTTGTTTGTCTGTCAACTTCTGTTTTAAATATTCATTAAATTATCATTAGGGACCGACCATTTAACCTGAAAAGGGGGGGGGGGGGTT
>MJUU01037672.1:97588-141215 GCA_002080025.1 Modiolus philippinarum
TTTTTTTTTTCTGGACAGATAAAAAATAATTTATTTATTTTTTTACACGTGTATCAACAAAATATTTTTTTTTCAAAATTAATATTATTTTTTGGGGCAGAAAGCCACCTTCAGAATTTTTTTTTCTCATCATTTTGGCTGCCGAAATATTTTTTTCACTAAAAATCAGATCCAAAATATTTTTTAGAAAAAAATCATAGCCCCCCCCCCTTTTCAAGTTAAATGGTAGGTCCCTTTAAGATAGCTTAATCACTAGTATAACTTTCTTTGTTGTTTTAGATTTAATTGTCATGACAACAAGGAGATCCACTGCATTAGTTCGTAATTATGGGAAGTTTGCTGTACGTTGTGGATGCATACATGTAAATCATGACATTTTTTAGTCTACGGATTCTCCTCTAATACAAACAAAAAACGTGTGCAGACGGCTGGCGTTCAAAAAATCAATTGAACGCAATTTCATAATAGTAAAATATAAATATATCGGTCATAACTGTTCAAACTACTCAAAAAATAATTTCATTTGTGTTTCTACCTTCGGAGATAAATGTAAATACTAGTACCGAGTTAATTGCAGACGAATGTGATATTTATTGATTGATTGATTGAATATTGTTTAATGTCTACTCAGCAATATTTCAGCTATATCAAGACGAGAACAAGTTTGTTGATAAATAATCACTTTGGGGTATGGAAATGGCCATGGGACGGGAAATCTGACTGCCACTGGAAAAGTAAGGTGAAATCGTCAAGGGCGGGGAATTTAGCCTTGTAGCCGATCACCTACGGACCACCCCAAAAGGAGCTTGCTACAAGGGTTCTTTAACGTGCAGGAAGCGTGGCATTTTTTCCAACACGTGGACCTGAGTTTACATCCCATCCGAAAGATGGGTTGTGTATTTATTAATTCCGCACAACCACAGAATGGGTCCTATTTCTATATCCCGGGACCCTCGGGGTCAGCCTCCGTTTAGGAGGGGTCACACCCCGCAAGCCGGAGATACTGGGTCCTATTTCTATATCCCGGGGTTCCCTCGGGGTCCTCTGTTAGGATGGCTCATACTCCAAGCTCAGAGGATGCTGCGGGCCTATTCTTCAGCCGGGACCGCGCACGGCGGAATGTGATATTTAAATGAGAGAAGAAATTGAATTTGGTAGGAATGAATCAGATTGTGAAACTACATTAGATACACAGGTTCCTACTGAAACTTTTGATTTACCAAGTATTTCAAATTATATAAGCTCATTTAAAGATTGTTCGACGATTAGTAACAGTGACCGTACACTTCTGTGTCAAATTGCCTCTTCTCTTTGGTCTTTGATAAATTTAGATTTATATGAAAGTGGGAAACATGCTAAAAATGACTATAAAATTTTGGGATTTACAAAATTGAATGTGTAACAAAGCGGAATCCTCTATTTTTGAGTTTTCTATCTTCAGCTATAGGATGAATTCGGAAGGTTCCATCAACAAGACAAACGCATTTACATATTAAATAGAACAAGCTTACTATGCACGTAATTTAAGACTCCTTACTCTATTTGCTTTTCAAAGAAATATTGTTTCATATAGTTTGACTAATTACAAAGCATGTAAAAATCTGGCATCTAACTGTGAGTCATCTGGTTGTTACTCCACAGTACATGACTATATATGTGCACCCACGGAACCTATTGCATGTTCATAATGCTATAGACAATAACCAAAAGGTTGGAAAATCGTCAGGTCGAATCGCAGAGGGCTCGAAAGTCCCCGTTGATATATGTACATCAATATCTTATTTCAAATTGACGGCAGACCTGTCCCTTGAAGCTGTCGTGATAGACGTGGCAGTCTAAACCAGATGAAAACATGGAAAATGTCATATATTAAGTTAATGCTTGTGAAGAGCAGAATGTAGATACTTTCAGACTTGACAGGAATTAGGTCATTTCTGAGCATATTTCCGAAGTCAGTGAAGGTCAATCACAAGATGTGTTTCCACATGATAACGTCGATATTAGCTTAAAGCAAATGGAAACGGGATTGAACAATAGTGCCTGTTGTCAGTGTAATTATATCTACCCACCCAGCAATATATACATGTCCAAACTGTAACCATGACCCTAAGTATTATTCTGTAGGTTAAAACCCTTATAAATACCTTCTTAACATTTAGATCCACCACCTGAAGTAACGGTTGTTGAACCCTGCATGGTTAATCCAAACAATGAACAAAACGTAGGCAAAGTGTTGACTCATTTACGTCAGGTGTGTAGTATTCCAGAACAGCGTAAATGGGTGGTGGAATGCATAATTGTATGGAATGCGCTTACAACAATATATGTATAATTGCCTTTCTTGTGAGGAATTGACACTAGAAAGGAGACTTTAGAGAACCAT
The DNA here is from genome assembly GCA_002080025.1 of Modiolus philippinarum. NCBI lineage: Eukaryota > Metazoa > Mollusca > Bivalvia > Mytilida > Modiolidae > Modiolus > Modiolus philippinarum. The sequence continues at coordinate 99,972 of MJUU01037672.1, forward strand.
AACCGCAAAAGCCACTTATGACAAGAATTTCAGAAAGCCTTTTCGGTTTTATATTTAGACCCGGTCCTGGACATATTGCACTCAATATGGTAAAATGTCTTCTGCATTCTGTTGGCCAAAATTGCAAACCATTGCTACCTCCCTTGGCCTTCCAACGAAAAAGGCCCTCTATGTAGTTAAACTTGGTCAAAGCATATTTTGTTACCTTTTGATGCTTTGTCACGAGAACCCCTGGTTCCGTTTATCTGTCATGCTACAAAAGGGAATGAAACAGTGTCAGTTGAATCCTATCACAAACGTGTTAGAAATTATGTGTTAGACCCAAATTATCTATATGTTTCACTTGATTTCATACTTTACATAAGAGTGTTAGCAAGAATAATCATGCAAATATGATATCCTCTATATTTTTCTTCGCCCCACTTCTTTTGCTGGAAACCTCCAAAATACCAGGAGTAACATGTGCGAGACATGTACGATCGGGTTCAGTACCCTAGAGAACTTGATGTTTAAATGAAAAAAACTGAATCCTTTTCGGTTATTAGGCAAAGTAATAAGAGGAAAGGAGACGATTTTATACACGAAAAAAAACAAACAAGTTTATCAAGTCCTTCCTGGTCCCAGGTGTTTCTAACACAGAAATCTGGCTGCGTGTATGCAGGAAAGCCGAACCTCTGAAACATCTGCAGGAAAAATATATTTACCTTAGTAGAAATTCCCAATGAAATGCAAGACTAAAACCATTTGAAAATGAACAACTGATGATGCGGCGGCATCTTCGCTCTTGTCTCAATGACCTATGCAATTCTGTGGTTCACAAAGTGCTTACTGGCGAGGTATTCGATACATCCTTATATATGATCAAGTCGGTAGGTAAAAACAATTATACAAGGAAAATCGAATACAACATGAAAAAATGAAAACAATTCCAAAGCAGACATCATTAAGGAAATTAATATCATAGTATATACAATGCCCGACAATGACTATCAACAGTCGATGCGTATGAGAATAGAAAGCATAAAAATGTCGACAACAAAAGTTGGACTAATAGAATTTTATTATGATGTCGCTCCTGACTTTGCATGTTTTTGCATGTTTACAGTAACTTCGGTATTTGTTGTTTCCAACCAACGAGTAATTCTATATAATTAAATAATCAAATTTTACAGAAAAGTAATATTTAAGAGTTCAGGGGCAACGTAAAAAAATATGTTCCCATGAGTATACTGATCAGATTTAGATTGTGAAAATTCACTGTAATAATTATAAACATATGGTTTCTCATCACTTCTTAAGACATAATTAGGTGTAGAAATAATCAAATGTTACTTAGACAATTTAATTACCATAAACAAAAATAACACTAAAAAATCATAACAAACATACTAAAAAACCATAACAAAGATAACGATAACTAGAGGCTCACACGAGCCTGTATCGCTCACCTGGCGACTGGTTTTATTCATTGTCACCAATAGACCACCCATTCATACTATAAATCAGTTCACCAGATGTTACATTTTCATTCTTGGATGAGGTACAAACTGAAAATCACAAACTTTATAAGGGATCACCCAAAGACAATTGTAACCAAGTTTGGTTCCAATTGGCTCAGTAGGTTCAGAGGAGAAGACACTTGAATGCATTTCCCATAGAGTCCCTATGTTAAACTATGTTCCCTGCTGGCGGCCATCTTAAATGAGGTATGAACATAAAAATCACACATTTTGAAGGGAAACATCTAAAGACTATTGTAACCAAATTTGGTTCCAATTGGCTCAGTGGGTTCAGAGGAGAAGACATTTGAATGCATTTCCCATAGGGTCCCTATGTTAAACTGTACTCCATGCTGACAGCCATCTTGGATGAGGTACGAATGTAAAAATCACAAACTTTAAAGGGGACCACCAAAGGACTATTGTGACCAAGTTTGGTTCAGTTTGACTTAGTGGTTTCAGAGAAGAAGATCTTTGAATACATTTCCCACAGGGTCCTATTTTAAACTAAGTCCCGTGCTGGCGACCATCTTGCATGAAGTACGAACATAAAAATCACAAACTTTAAAGGGGACCATCCAAACACTATTGTGACAAAATTTGGTCCCAATTGGCTCAGTGGTTTCAGAGGAGAAGATCTTTGAATGCATTTCCCAAAGGGTCCTATGTTAAACTATCTTCCCCGCTGGCGGCCATCTTGGATGAGATGCGAACCTGCTGGACATATGTAGAAATTGTAGTTCTGGAAAACCTCAACACTTTTGCAATTCATTTTTAACCTTTATCTCAAACAGTTTTTGAAATAAAAGTAAAAACGTTAAAAAACAAATTCAAAGAAAAAGCGGCAATAACTTCTATGTGGTTTGTCAGATTTTCTTCAAAATTGCAGGACATGAAGATCTTACTATGCTGACCATTTTTGATATATAAATTTTACTTCTATCTTCTACCATTTATTAGACTAAAAGTAACGAAAAAATGAAATTTTTACGGAAAAGGGGCAATAACTCCAAGACGGGTAAACGGATATTCTTCAAAATTGCAAGGCAGGTAGATCTCATTATGCTGATCCTTTTTACTCCCATATCAGAATTTTGATATCTGTAACGGTTTTCGAGCAATTTGCAAAAAACGGCAATTTACCCCTATGTTCTATTTCTAGTAACAGCAGCCATGTTGTTTTTTCTACGGTCATAAAAATCACAAACTTGAAAGAGCATACCCTGGTAATGATTCAGGCCAAGTTTGGTTAGTATTGGCCAAGTAGTTACAGAGGAGAAGATCTTTGAATAAAAGTTAACGGACGGACGTACGACGGACGCCAAGTGATGGCAAAAGCTCACATGCATGGCCTTTGTGATTATTATTTTCTCGCCCGCGACGAAAGTCGCGGAAAGCGAGACATGGGCGTTAAAAGTATGACGACGGCGACGGCGTTAATTTTTACTGAATGTAGAGCATTTTGAAAACCGTTTGATTTAAGAACATCATATATATGGTCCAGTGGTATAACTAATCAAATGCTACCAGACGGACATTAAATCGTGTGACCTTGACCTCAAAAGCACGGTTCAGCGACCACGTTAAGAATTTCTGCATATGTCCATTTCTAAATAACTAAAAGTGGTAGGTCGATAATATTTAGTATGTAGGCTGGTCTTTGGGTAGTATAAATAAACAAACGAGTTAAAATTCTTGTCGAACTGCGATAAAAGGTAAAACAAAAAATTATATATACACATATCAAAACATAAAAGATTAAAAAACAAGCAGACAGAGGATTGGCCAAGATCATCGACATTAATGTCTTCAAGGGGCCGTGAAAAGAAAACACCCCCCTTCACGGCCCCTTGAAGACATTAATGTCGATGATCTTGGCCAATCCCTACCTCTGTCTGCTTGTTTTTTTAATCTTTTATGTTTTGATATGTGTATATATTATTTTTTGTTTTACCTTTTATCGCAGTTCGACAAGAATTTTAACTCGTTTGTTTATTTATGCTTACACGAACTGCCGCACAGCACTCTTTATTTTATTTGGGTAGTATACCTCAGTCTAGCTTTTCACGGTCTAATGAGCATGTTAATTTGTCACACTAGCAGATATGTTTTGATCTTGTTTGGCCATTTTGATCTTATCATGATCTTGACAGGATTAACACAATTTTGTTAGATTTTAAGTTGGTTTTCAAGATAACTGATTTCAAGGACGATCAAGACGTGTTAAGATAATTCAAGATTAAACAAGATTGACTTGTTATTTGCGTTCAGGAACAATCAAGACGAATCAAGTTTGTTAAGATCAAACAAGATCCTGATTTGATCTTGTTTGATCTTGATAAACTGAACAGGTCTTGATCGTCCTTAAAAGCAATTATCTTGAAATACGACTGAATATCTTAGACAGTCTTAACAAAATTGTGTTAAGCTTGTTAAGATCGTGATAAGATCAAAATGGCCAAACAAGATCAAAACATATCTCATAGTGTCAGTATCTTTAGTGGTAGGTCAATGATATTTTGTATATGGGTTGGTTTTGGGTAATGCATGACAGTGTTCCATGACTTATGCATGTGACCTTTATTTCATGGTCTAGTGAGCATGTCTGGTTTTTCATAATGTTTTAATGGTAGGTTAATGATATTTGGTATGTGGATTAGTCGTTGGTTGTACATAATGGCCTGCTATATTGCTTTTGTCGGTCCCAAATTTCACAGTCTAGTTGGCATGTTCAAATTCTGGATTTCATATCAATTTAGAAGCCAAGCAGGCACGGACGACACAGCAAAATTTTGGCAGTTCCCTCTGTGGAAGTCGAACCATCGCTGTTGTGATATCTATGGCAAGACCGTCACTTCGTGCACCACCCTACATTACTCGACCACCTGTGGCATATAAATATGTAGCTTTCGGTAACCGGGTGATACCTCCAGTTAGGTTTAATCTAGGGTTGTAACGAATGTATCGCAGCTCGGTGGAGATCAATTGCGATGAAGTATTCAATATATACGGATATCCTTACTGAGTACCATTGTAGACAAACAGTGTGAAATAAACGCCACGCCCAATGCAGTATAAGGACCCGTTCTTGATAAGAGCAGACTCAATAAAGGTAGTATATAGGGCTGAATTTTTCTGTCCCATCCATTACTCCAATTTTCCAGCAGCAATTTGAACTCGTCGTAAAAGCTGTCTTTTCCTTCTTAACATCTTTCTCAACATATAATTTTTCTGATTTGATTAATTTGTTCTCGTCCTGTCGTCGAAATATTACTAATAGACTCAAAGTTTTAACTTATGAATCAATCACTTAAAGAATTTCGGAGAATCCCTATTTAAAACATGGTTGATAACTTATACATAATATTGTGGTGATGAAGAAAATAATTGAATGTCAACAACATACTGTTTCATTAAAATTTATTCGGTTTCTGTTGTTTTTAATTTCAATATCCGTTTAAATTGCTAAGTATTGCCGATTCATACAAAGTAAAATGATGAGACTCTTTGACATTTTGCTACTTATTAGGGTGACATCTCAGTGTAATTTACCCAATAAACGTGTATCTTCTTAATTTGAATTGCACGATTTAAGAAAAAAAAAACTGTGACCATTGACACCCCATTGTCATTATCAATCTTCATCTATTATTGTATGTATAAAATATCGAATTAATTCTGCTACGTTAGCCATTAGAAGTGCTTTGGTTTTGTCTTCATTTAGAGACAATGACATTTGATTCATCTGCAGAATCGGCCACAATGGTTGAAGAAATGTCATCAACTAAACTGTGTTTAATACGGCATGCAGGAAAATCATTGGGTTTATAAAAAAATAATTGCGTACTTATGGTTCGAAAGAGGGGTTGGGGGCGAGCATGTGTGGGCATGTTTGCGATTATTGGTCAATTCTATACATTTCCGCTAGCATACTTGCGCACATTTCATGTCGCTTTTCTTTACCACTTTCTCATGTAATAAAGTGTAAAAAAGTAGAAGACTTTTCATATATACCATATCTGACTAAAAAAAGATTATCTGTTTGGCGGCACATCTGTAGTATTTTTCACAATGAAAAAACCTTACATTTAAAGAAATTTTATTATTAATAAATTTTCTCAAAATATGAAAAACTTGTGAAAAATCGAGTTATTATAAGTAGTCCTAAACAGTTTGCAAGAAATTATCATATCAGTAAATTCTCTCCGTATTTTTAGGTAATTTACCAAGTATCGACCAAGTAATTTTTAGCTAACCTTAAAATTGTGTTTTTAGTCGGCCGGGCAAACAACATGGTCGTCATTGCTAAAAATAGAGCATAGGGACAAATTGAAGTTTATGGCAAATAACTTAAAAACTGTTGCAGATATCAAAAATGTGACATGCTGTAAAAATGCGGAGATATGGCATGACTACACAAAGCTTCTGACAAAATTTCAAGTTTGTATCATTTACCATTGCAGAGAAAAGCTTTACGAAAGTTGTGACGGACGGAATTACGGAATGACGGACACAGGTAAAACAGTATACCCCCTTCTCCTCCGGAGCGGGGGTATAATAAAAATCGCCATATTTGAGAGAACAATTTTTGTATATACTGGTTATGTTACAACAGACTTTAACATACTTTTATTTTCCTGCATCTGATCATCCCCCAAAAAAAGCTTAAACCACAATTATCAAGAATTGACGTAATACATGCAATCAAATAGAAATTATAATGTTATTTTCACACAAGTTTATACATGATACTTGATCATTTATTGCCTTAAAATAAATTTCAATTAAATTCAAATGATAGGTACATTGTATACATGGCTGTGTGTCGACTGGTTTACAGGTCGACAGATAGACAGGCCTAAGAGTCTACTGGTTGACAGGTCGATAGACTGAAGTGACGAAAGATTGACGTCTCCACAGGTTGACATATTAACAGGTCGTCGTGCAGACAGGTCCACAGATCGTCAGGTTGACATATTAACAGGTCGTCGTGCAGACAGTTCCACAGATCGTCAGGTTGACAAATGGACTGGTCGTCATGTTGAAAGGTCTGTATCACTCACCTGGCTTTCAGTTGCTTATCGCTCACCTGGCTTTCAGTTGCTACAATCAAGATAACATTGTAAGTTATACAAATGATTGATTGATTGAATATTGTTTAACGTCTACTTAGCAATATTTCAGCTATATCAAGACGAGAACAAGTTTGTTCATAAATAATCACTTTGGGGTATGGAAAGAGCCATGGGACGGGAAATTCTGACTGCCACTGTAAAAGTAGGGTGAAATCGTCAAGGGTGGGGAATTTAGCCTTGTAGCCGATCACCTACGGACCACCCCAAAAAGAGCTTGCTTCAAGGGTTCTTTAACGTGCTGGAAGCGTGGCATTTCTTCCAACACGTGGACCTGAGTTTACATCCCATCCGAAAGATGGGTTTGTGTATTTATTAATTCCGCACAACCACGGAATGGGTCCTATTTCTATATCCCGGACCCTCGGGGTCAGCCTCCGTTTAGGAGGGGTCACACCCCGCAAGCCGGAGATACTAGGTCCTATTTCTATATCCCGGGGTTCCCTCGGGATCCTCTGTTAGGAAGACTCAAACTCCAAGCTCAGAGGATGCTGTGGGCCTATTCATAAGCCGGGACCGCGCACGGCGGAGATATACAAATGAACTTCAGTCCCTCAAACTTTGGTAGTTCAAACACCACGAATACCTTGAACTATATTTTAAGTTTGATCATGTTTTACTATATTTCTTTGTTGGGCTTTTTTGACAAAAACGTTCTTGCTAAGGACCACTTTCGACACATGTTTTGAAGTTAAGACATCATTTTGTAAATGGAAGTCATCAACAATTTTCAACACCATAATTTAAGTTACGACATTAATATCTATTTGGAAACCAAATTTCATTAAAATCAGACTATGTTGAATTTTTCTGCCTTTTTGTGTGGCAATTTTGAAAATGGCGCTTAACAAACAATTTTCAAATCCCGTTTTAAAGTCCAATCATCAATATCTATTTGGAAACCAAATTTCCTTGAAATCAGACAATGTTGAACTTTCCCACCTTTTATGGCGGTCAACGAACAATTTTCAACACCGGTTTTGAAGTCGCAACATCAATTTCCACTTGGAAACCAATTTCATTGAAATCGGACAATCTTGAATTTTCCCGCTTTCTTTGGCAGCCATTCTGAAAATGGCTGTAAGAGAACAAATTTTAACACCAGTTTTGAAGTTGCGACATCAATAACTATTTCGAAACCAAGTTTCAATGAAATTATACAATGTTAAATTTTCCCGCCTTTTTTGGTGGTCATTTTGTAAATGGCAGTCAACAAACAATTTTCAAATCCGGTTTTGAAGTCGCAACAGCAATATCTATTTTGAAACCAACTTTCATTGAAATCGGACAATGTTGAATTTTTCAACCTTTTTTGGCAGCCATTTTGAAAATGGCAGTAAATGGGCACTTTTCAACAACGGTTTTGAAGTCGCAACATCAATATCTATTTGGAAAGCAACTTTCATTGAAATCGGAAAATGTTGAATTTTCCCGCCTTTTTTGGTGGCCATTTTGAAAAGCACGGTCAACGAACAATATTTAACGTCGGTTTTGAATGTGCAACATCAATTCCTATTTGGAAACCAAATTTCATTGAAACCGGACAATGTTGAATTTTCCCGCCTTTTTTCGCGGCCATTTTGAAAATGGCGGTCAATGAACACTTTTCAACACCGGTTTTGAAGTCGATACATCAATATCTATTTCGAAACCAAATTTCATTGAAATCGAACAATGTTGAATTTTTCCCGCCTTTTTGGTGGCAATTTTGAAAATTAAAAAAAAAAATTCAAAAGAGAGGTATATTCGTCATATTGTGAACCACAGTAAGGAATTTAAAGCTGATTGATGGATTGAATATTGTTAAACGTCTACTCAGCAATATTTCAGCTATATCATGACGAGAACAAGTTTTTAATAAATAATCACTTTGGGGTATGGAAAGGGACGGGAAATTCTGACTGCCACTGGAAAAGTAGGGTGAAATCGAAAAGGGCGGAGAATTTAGCCTTGTAGCCGATCACCTGCGGACCACTCAAAAAAGCTTGCTACAAGGGTTCTTTAACGTGCAGGAAGCGTGGCGTTTCTTCCAACACGTGGACCTGAGTTTACATCCCATCCGAAAGATGGGTTGTGTATTTTTTAATCCCGCACAACCACTGAATGGGTCCTATTTCTATATCCCGGGACCCTCGGGGTCAGCCCCCGTTTAGGAGGGGTCACAACCCGCAAGCCGGAGATACTGGGTCCTTTTTCTATATCCCGGGGTTCCCTCGGGGTCATCTGTTAGGAAGACTCATACTCCAAGCTCAGAGGATGCTGCGGGCCTATTCATAAGCCGGGACCGCGCACGGCGGGAATTTAAAGCTGAGGATGGTACTTGCACGAATGAAATTGAGAGTTTGTTAGGACTTATAAAGAGTAAATTAAGAAAAGGAATAATTCTCTGCAGGATAGATATAATTTTAGATAAATTTATATACCGACATCGCTACGGACATAGTAACAGGGACATATTTGAAATTTTGGTGATATACATTGCGAAACGTAAATCTGCCGCAAATACAAAGCATCTGTTTGTAGAGGGAATGAAATAGAATCAATAAAACTAGCTGTTTATTACCAAGTATGTTAGGAGAGTGTTTTTATGTGTTCATGTTCAACAACATGTTTTGTTTCAAAGAAAGAACTTTTTATCCTTGTGGGGACTGCATGTCAAAATTTCATGTCAAAATAAATTACATTTACCACTGTTGTATCACAGGACCATTTCAGTTATGTCAATTTGACTCAATTCTTTTTGGTCGGATTTTTAGTTTTTTCGTTATTTCTTTTCAAGAAACGATCTGTCTATGGATATTGGAACTTTTGACTGGGGTACACTAGTAAGTATCAGCTTCTTCTCCATTTTTATATAAAATTATATTTGTTATACTAAAAAAAAAATGGAATAATTAATCGAATTAGTTTTTAACAGGTTTAAAGAAAGTGAAGTTATTAACCAGCCAAACAGACTGTCTTCTTCGTTCTGCTGTACAAAACCTGGAGTGAGGGCTGATCTCATGTATTCAGGGGAGGATCCAGGATTTTAAGCTACTGGATGCGCAGTAGTAAAAAGTCTCGAATGTTCTGACAATGTTTTTGCCAAATCCCTGATTTAACGCAAAAGTTTTTCCCGTTGAAGTGGGCGCACGCCCATCAAGCCATGCCTTTTAACCATGCCTGATGGTTTTTATGGCCTTACCGTACAAAATGAATACTACAGCAATTAAATCAAAGGGCCTTTGATATAACAAACTTAACAAAACCGTGTTCTTAACAGTTGTGAATATATATGAGAGACAAGTACTCAAATATGCAGAGTGAATAAAATAACGACAGTAGAACACCGAAGGGACAAGGAATGTGGTCATTACAGAAATCAAAGTCCAAAGACATGGCAAAAACAAGGACACAGAAAAACAAATAAAAAAAAAATGACACAAGACAGCCACAAGGCACGGGAATAAAAGCACAACATTCAGAACTAAGGCACAGATAGTGTGAACTCCCGTAACACGAAGTAACATCAGTTGCCCCGGAAGAATAAGCATGTCCTGCTGTACTTGTGTCATCCGTTACACCATTAGGGAGTTAAATCTAAGTAAAGTAAAAATCGGTTATGTCAAATCCGTGAAGACATGAATCTAGCTTAAAATATTATTTTCATTTAAACAAGATATCTTTTTTTGTAAATGGATTGTCAAGTTTACAAGGCCTGGTCCAACCCCAGCACTCTCAAGTTAGATGGATCATGTTGCACATACTTATTTGTAGATATTTCATTTGGTTGTACGTATACTTAATGTATACACTGATTACCAAACTGTGCCGTATATACGTATAGATCACACTGCTGTGCTTCATGTATATATGGATCACACCACTGTGTTTCATGCATGTATGGATTATACCACTACGACTGTGCTTCATGCATGTATGGATAACACTGGTGTGCTTCCCACACCACTGATCTTTCATGTATAGACAACACTGGTGTGATTAATGCGTTTATGAATCACAAAACTGTTCTTCATGCATGTTTGGATCACACCACTGTGCTTCATACGTGTATGGATCACACCACTGTGCTTCTTGCATGTATGGATCACACCACTGTACTTCATGCATGTATAGATCACACCACTATGCTTCATGCATATTTTATGAAAGGATATGGAGTAAATGAACATGAGACCATAACACATATGTTAAATCCACCTGCAATAATTTTTATGAACTGTATGACCATTTCGGAAATTTGTTCCTCATAAGCAGCACTAGAATCCAAACATAGGAAATCCATTATTGCAAAATAAAAATGTTTAAAATGCGTGTATGAATCACACTGAAAGACAAATCTGCATGTTCACTTGAAAAAAAAATGTTTATTAACATGCACTCACATTACCACCACAATGCAAGGATAGAAAGTTTATGTAAAAGTGACCTTTATTTTTTTGTTACAAAATCAACAAGATTTTAACATATTAAAAATAAACATAATCCTAAATGTAGTAACAATCATGCATGCCTTTTAGATGTAATCCTACCAACAGGAGGAGAGGGGGCATACTGGTGTATCCTTGTCTATCCATATATTCTTTTTTTAACTTATCAATCAAACATAACCATGAAATGTCTCAGCTTGTGTATATAGTAATGATTTGATATTTGGTCCAAAGCTTTGGTGTGCTGAGTTGTACTATCTCCACTTTTCAAGTCCGACACTCTTTTTTTTGCCAATAACTTACTATTATGGTCATATATTGGAATTTTTCGTCACAGCTTACTCGTTTTGTGTATGTAGTAATGATCTGATAGTTAATCTGAAGCTTTGGTGAGGTGAGTTGTACTGTGTCTCCCCTTTTCAAAATTGTCATTTATCTACTTCCTGATTTTCGTAGTACGCATTATAGTGGTTTCTAAGCTTGTGCATGTAGTAATGATTTTTTGGTGAACTTTGCTCTGTCGTGGTAAAAGATACAAACTTGAAATTTTGGCAAACGTTTTGTATAATCATGCTTTTTGTGAAATGCATTTTCGAGACTTATGGATGATTTTCTGATTATATCTTAAGGTTTAGGATTTTGTCCATACTGTTATTGTATCCTCACTTGTAATTTGTCCATAATTGCAATTGTGTTCACACTCACTTAAATTTGCCATATAAATTCAAGATTCACTAAGCGGAGTACAACTGCCATTCTATGACAGCTCTTGTTGTGTTCACCAAATAATATTCTGTTTTGGAATAATGAAAATAGCATCATTCTTCATGCTTGTTTTGGATATATTACTGATTCCTATCATATTATCAACATATATAATTATCTAAATTATATACAACTAAGTAATATATTTTGTCACTTTTCAGAAATGTTATAATTTTCTGTACTTGGACTGAACGCTGATGAAGCCAAAGAAATAGAAAATCAGTACAATGGGACACAACACTTGAACCTAACTTTCTAAGTAAGTTTATATAGCATTTAACATATAGTATTAATTAATTAAAAAAAAAAACAAGGCTCATAAGTGCCAGAAATACTCACCTGGCACCAAATTTGCACAAAATTGGCAGCCATTTACGAAAAAAACTTGATTGAAATAATTTTTCACTACAATCTTTCAACTCGGCATACAGCATGTACAATTGTTCCCGTGCAAACCAAACCTGAACTCCCCGAAATCAGAAAAACTGGTATAGAAAGTGTGATAGGTTTGTGTGGAACCAAAAAAGATCTAAAAATCAAAAAGGTAAATAATACATTTCATGACTGAATAACAATAGGGTCTGTAAGTCTCGTTTTACTTTCACTTTAACTATTCGGAAACTTATGACGTCACTATTCAAAACGCATATTCAATACGTCAACTGATTTCACTTCCGGGACATTTTTCTCGATTTTACAAAGTCTGGATCGATTAGACTCTTTACTTTGGGATATGTACCATAACTGGAAGAGTCTGGTTGATAGAGGCTACGTGTCTCCACGAAAATCGCTATTTCATTTAATTTCTACCTAAGGTCAAAATTCATTAAGGTAAAAATATGCCTGTTCATTGAAAATGAATCCGATTGTTAATTTGGTCTGTGAATCGAAAACCCAAACATTCCACCATAGTACTACATAAGTAATGGTACCCGGAAACATTGTTTCTCATTCGTTCCCGTTGGTCATGTGACGAGACTTACAGACCCTATGGGAGGAAATTGTTCCTATTTCATTCAAAATACCAAATTGTAGATATGGTAAATTTCAGATATAATATGCACACTAGATATAATCTCATATACAACTACACCATAGCCAAGAAGAATAATGAGTATACATCACAACATGTTTTACCAACTCTAAAATGTCTAAAAACTGTTTTAAAAATTCCATGTGGCTCTATGAAGATGCTTTCAAAACCCTTTTTGGCTTTAGACACTAAACGAAATGGATCACAAAACAAACATTTCAAGCATATAAAAGTCAAATAATATGAATATAAGTTTCAAAAATATACAAACTCTGTATCTTCCAGATTATTAATTCTGGGTTTATTTATTTATGCAACTTTTTAAAGGATTGTGTCCATCAAAGCATGAGTTACAAAGAAAGTCCTGATTAGGGAAAAAGTGCAAAGGTGATGACAGATCTGGAGATGAAGGTTAGCCAAATATTGTTTATATTATTTGCATTCATTACAAAAATTAGTAAAAACAACGGCAGTAGAATACTGAAGGAACAAAAGGGTGAAATTCACAAAAATCGAAGTCCAAAGACAGGGCAAAAACAAGAACAAAGAAAACAATGACGTTAGACACAAAAACAATAACGTTAGACAGATACAAAGCTCAGAAACAGAAATTACAACATTCAGAACAAAGGCACTCAAAGTGTGAACTCCAGTGAAACTGAGAGTGACATCAGGTGCTCCGGAAGGGTAAGGATGTCCTGCTCTGTTAACAGCACTGTTAAAAAAGGAAGAAAATGAAGAGTAAATGTGCATGTGACAAAACACAGCTGATACTCCAATTGTTAAGGAAAATGTCTTGTTTAACATAGTTAGCTTCGCGTTAAGCCCATGCCTGAGCCCCGCTGTGTTATATACTGGATTTATGTTATTCATCTTAGATTTTGCAAAAGGGCATTCCATAATGAAGTGTAGTAATGGTCATTGATTAATGAAATAAAAGTGACAACAGGAAACATCTACAATGCCTACAATGCACTAAAACAAGATCAAGTATAGTGGGTCCATAAGTAGAATTTCGGATACATATCAAGGTTACTCCACAAGATCACCATCTGCCATTTGCAGAGTTCCATCGTTTTTGGATAGCTATGGATTTCCAAGTTGAAGCATTAGGGAGACATGGTTTGACAGATCCTCTTAGCTCTGACCCCTCTGTCCTGGTATAATTTTTTTTTCTCATTAAGCCAGTTACTCATTAACCCAAAGTGTTGCCTTGAGTGATGATGTTTGATTTGAGAGTAAGGTTCAAGTGGGTCATGGTACCGTATTATTTATATTATAAAGTTATATGATATACCAAGATTTTTGTAATCTTGTGCTTCAGAAATACTTCTAATTTTGACATTATATTGTACAATATAAAATGGTTTGGGTCTGTTTACACGTAATAACTGTGATGTGCAGTTTAAACAAACTCAAAACATTTCATAAGTGTAATATGTTCAAAAATTTCAAATAATCATTATAATTTAGTGTTTTGTAAAGAAATTTGATGATATATTACTAATTTAGAAAATAATAAATTTGTTGCTAACAATAGCTCATCTGACTAAAGTATATTAATCCACTTAAACGACAGATTAAATAATAATGTAATGTATGTTAAAAGGCATATTTTCCTGATTTAAGGACATATGTTGACTTTAAGATGAAGAACAATAAAGCGTTGTTCCATCCACTGCTTGGTGTCTTGTAATGTGTTTGTAGAGACTTTGTCTTGTGTGTATTTACCCAATATCTAACTTTCAATGTTTATATGTATTCGTTTTCACTTATATAGAATTTAGGACATTTATGTGTGTTAACCAGGAAATACCACAGGAAAGTGTAGGAAGAATTATCAGTATTGTGATTTACAAAGAGAAAAACTGGGAAATAACTCTTTGAGAAATGGGGCAACACGAACAGCTCATTAAAGAGCGTTCCTCAAACAGTTAGTAAAACATGATTTAATATTTGTGCACTGATCACAATACTTTTGCATTTTTGTACTTATACTTCTTCATATGCCAAAAAAAATGGAAGATTCTTCTAAAATATTACTAAGTCTTAGTCACGCAAAATAATGTTATATGAAATATTGTCCTTCATGTTAAAATTTGCATTAGGAAACATCAGGGGAGAACAATTCATAGTCATCAGACCGATGATCAGTCAATGCAATTCTGCCGTATTGTCCGTCTGATTTTTATAGTCGTACCATAAACAATTAATTCAAAATCCCCATTTTATTTTTTTTATTTTTTTTGATTTTCATATATTTATTTGATTTACTTATACGAACTCTGACTATAATTGTCAGATTTTTTTTCCATTAATTAAGGTAGATCGACACTAATACACGGCGCACTCGAGAAACACGAGTTGGATGCGGAATTGACTTGATTTTCAAGCCGGAATATTCCTTATTTAGCCTTTTCATTGTGACGTAATACATGTAATAGAGTATCATACACTTTCCCACCGAATTTGCTCCCTTTTCCTGTGAATATTGTCGATTTCGTTAACTATATGAAATATCTGTCTTAATCAAACGGTGACATATGTATTTTTTAAGTTCAACATATAGCTTAAGTGTATTTCTCTGAAATATCAAAAAAAAATTAAAAACTATCTGATACTTATTTCATATGAAAGCTAAATAATAAGCATGTTCTCACAGTTCCCTATATATTCTTTGTAAATATCGCTGAAAATGCTGAATTTTGCCTGATTTTCAAAGCCTGATAACAGAAGACGACGGTGACATATCATTTTTGTTTTATTTTTTGAACTCATGGACTAAGAACTACAAAATATCTTAAAAAAAAATTCTGTCTCATATTTTAATTAGGCTCGAAGTACCTTAAAAAGATGCCCATAAGTGTTTAAATTTATTTATTCTAGGTATGTTTTTTTTTCAGAGGGAGTAAAAGTACAAAAATGAATGGCCCCTTCTGTATCAACAATAATAAAAACATGTGCCATTTATGTAAATTTCAAAGAATCATGTGACAATCCATTTAAATATTATATAGGTGTCAAGATAAAGATGTCCATTTCAGTATGAAATTTATTTTTAGACTTGTCATAGATTAGTGACATTAGAAATAAAAATTAATAGCAAATTTATAATGAAAGATTCTGCCTTTTGCATTATAAATTTGTAAAATTTTAAAGTGAAAAAAATAATGGATACTTTTATTTCTTTAAAATATGGATATGTATTGAAAGTTTACAATATATTTACATATGTATTGGAACAAAATAAACTTGAAGTACATTAAGTGGAGCATGGAAAGGGCTTGATTCTCATGCTTTTTTCAAATCAAGAAAGCAAGAGGTACAATAAGTGCCTTGAACATTAAATAATAAGAAAATGTTTCTAATAAAAATCTTCAATATACCTCAAAAATTAAAATTGCATATTTTCAAAATAGATAATTATTGAAATACAGGTGTAGCTGACTTTATATTTATTAATATTTGCGTACAAATTTATTTATTATGTATCAAATCTTCCTTGGGATTCCTATAAATGTAAAATATATATATAAATATATGTACATATATAAAATAATAGTGAAAGGAATTTAATCATACCATCAAAACTTTAATTCAAACTTAAAGATATGTGTAATAAAATCTTAAAGATGTGTGTAATAAAAAAATTAACAATTCAGACTAAAAGACAAAATAAGTGTTCCGAGGTGGTTATATAATGCAAAAATACAACAGTCAGTAATGTGGTCAACCACCTGAATTGGGCAAAGTCAAAATAAAACAAAAATAAAGACATCTGAATTTAAAAGATAAAAAAGGGGTAAAAGAGCCCAATATTTCGACATGTAATGTCTTTTTCAAGGGTAAGTTAAAAAAAAAACACGTGTAAACACGCTGGAAGGAATTGAGATATTGGATAGGTGTGCAGCGAGCAGAGAAATTTGATAAATCTAGCCAATCTTGAACACATTCACAAAAGATGATTGAAATGTTGGGGTCGTGAAACAGA
This sequence comes from Modiolus philippinarum, assembly GCA_002080025.1. Taxonomy (NCBI): domain Eukaryota; kingdom Metazoa; phylum Mollusca; class Bivalvia; order Mytilida; family Modiolidae; genus Modiolus; species Modiolus philippinarum. The sequence goes on from MJUU01037672.1 coordinate 116,822, forward strand.
AAAACAGGAAATTTCCTGTTTTTTCTGTTTCACTACCCCAACATTTCAAATTTCCTGTTTTTCTGTTTCACGACCCAACATTTCAATCTAATTTTTGTGAAAGTGTTCAAGATTGGCACCACGGTTTTTAAAAGTTTAAGTACAGATTGTAGGGTCTGTCATTCAGAGATGAATTCAAAAATATTTAAAAACTGGGTCACTACGTTTAACACAATTTGAACCAGCACTACCCCCAAAAAGTCTATTCATTATGGATAATGCATCTTACCATAGTGTTAGGAAGGAAAGGACAAAACCTCCAACTTCAAAGTCTTGAAAGGGTGAAATGATTAGTTGGTTGAAAAAATATTAAATTCCGTTTCACGAAAAAGATAAAAAAAAACCAGAGCTGTATGAACTAATTAAAGGAAAAAAAAAGACTCCACCGATATATAAAGTCGATGAATTTTTAAACAGGAAAGGCCATGATGTTTTAAGCTTACCGCCATACCATTGTGAATGTTATCCGATAGAATTAATATGGGGAGACTTGAAAGGCTTTGTAGTCCGGGAAAATTCTTCATCTGAATTGAGTGATGTTCTAAAAGTTATTGAGATAGGGTTTGAACAAATTGACCAAGTGAAATGGTTTAATGCCTGCATACATATAAAAAAATTATAAACCGAGTTGCGAATATTACTCTGAAAGAACTATTGTTCGTGGGGGTTCCAATTTTCGTGGATTTCGCTTAACCCACGAAATTAAGTTTCCGGCGAAATGCATTTTTTCCATAGAGTTTTAATGTATGAAATTTGAAACCACGAATTTAAGTACCCACGAAATAGTGATATTTGTGAAATCCACGAAAATTGATGTCCACGAATTAAAGTACAATTCACAGTTTCACATCAGATATGCAAATAGTTCCACGTAAGCATATGAATTCTTTTTATTTCAACCAGAGGGTCCCGGGATATAGAAATAGGACCCATTCCGTGGTTGTGCGGGATTAATAAATACACAACCCATCTTTCGGATGGGATGTAAACTCAGGTCCACGTGTTGGAAGAAATGCCACGCTTCCTTCACGTTAAAGAACCCTTGTAGCAAGCTCTCTTTGGGGTGGTCCGTAGGTGATCGGCTACAAGGCTAAATTCCCCGCCCTTGACGATTTCACCCTACTTTTCCAGTGGCAGTCAGAATTTCCCGTCCCATGGCCATTTCCATACCCCAAAGTGATTATTTATCAACAAACTTGTTCTCGTCTTGATATAGCTGAAATATTGCTGAGTAGACGTTAAACAATATTCAATCAATCAATCAATCAATCAATATTTCAACCAGAGACTCATAATGGAACTTTTGCAAGATGTTTGACTTTGTTGCAACTTGGCTAAAAATTTGGCAGTGGTGATAATCTAGGTGATACATATTGCTGATAACTGCATGAAGTCAAAACATTCCAAGTCCCTTTAAATCTCGTTTTTTAATATTGCTGAAATCCGAAAAGTATGTAGCAGAATACCTTTTTTTTATAAAAAATTTTAAGTTCTCTTGTTTGGTTTCCATGCCAACAGCCCTGCTATCCATTATTTTAGACCACCATTCAAAAAAGTTTTTTGCAGGGGTTCGCCCTTATAATCCAGGTAATACATATTGCTGAAATGAAAACTCTCCATGTCACTCTTTCAAAAAAAAATGGCACGGGTTCCCCTTATAATCTATTTAATACATATTTCTGATATTGTGAAGAAAACTTTTTTTTTTTTTTTTTTTCTCGAAGATTCAGTGTTCTGGATGGCAACTGAAAGCTCAACTATCCACTTCAACCAATTTCAGACCACCATTCAAAAATAAAATTGGCAGGGTTTCCCCTTATCATGAAGGTAATGCATATTGCTGAAATCAAAACATTCAGAGTTCCCCTTACCTTATGATCTAGTTTATGCATATTTCTGAAATTGTGAAGAAAAATTTGTAGCAGAATACTTTTTTCAAAGATTAAGTGTTCTGGTTTGGTTTCCATGGCAACTGAAAGCTCCACTATCCATTACAACCCATTTCAGACCACAATTCAAAAAAAAAATTGGGAGGGGATCCCCTTATAATAAAAAGGTAATACATATTGCTGAAATCAAAGCATTCCAAGCCCCCGTTCAATAAAAAAAAATTGGCAGGGGTTCCCCTTATGATCTAATTTATACATATTTCTGAAATTGTGAAGAAAAATTTGTAGCAGAAAACCTTTTTTTTTTAAAGATTCAGTGTTCTGTTTCTGTCTCCACTTTCCTTTACAACCCATTTCAGACCACCATTCAAAAAAAATTGGGCAGGGGTTCCCCTAATAATATAGGCAATTCTTGTGGCTGAAATCCAGTTTCAGAAATTAACCGAAAATCAGAATACACAAAAGTTTGTTTTTTTTTTTTTTCATCTAAGATTTTATTTAGAAATATTGAATTTTTCTTCACATTACATTTGTTACCTCCCTTTTTTTAATTTTGACTTTTCAATAATCTTATTTTTAAGTTAATGACTCCCAAAAAACTGTGTTGGTGTACATAATGAATTAAACATGTTCTAGCAATATAAAGAGGAAAGTATGAACAATAAAACTTTTTTAGCTATTTTTGTTATGCAAATAATACCGAACATGTGAATTTAGGCTTTATTCCTGATTGTAATTTTTTGTTATAATTTTAGAAGTTGTGACCTTGACCTTTGTCGCACAAACCTCAAAATCGATAAGGTTCCTCCTCTGATCATAAGTCATGTCTATGCCAAGTTTCATTTCGATGTGACATGCGGTTCTTTAGATATCATGCGGAAACCCAAAAGTTGACGCCCGGACGCCCAGACACCTTTCATCAAATTATAAGCCGAGTTCAACTTCGTCGCAACTCGGATAATAATTTTATCGAACCAAAGTCCTGAAAATCAGATGCAATTCAGGATGAAATTTAAAAAATCGTTATAAACTTAGATTCAGATAGTGACTCTGAAAGAGAAAATGATGAAAAATAGCAGGCATATGACAATGATGTAGAGGATTAAATGACCTTAAACTAAATTTGTAAGTGAAAATAATGTCGATATTATTAAAATAACTAATGATTATCTCCCTTGTACAAAGTTCTATCACGCATCTCTAAATATGATTTTACGATATAATTGTAAAAATTGTCGAAATGATCATCTTTATAACAAATATTGACTACGAATCACGTCTTTTAATTATGATTATTTTAAGTTGAATATAAATAAACAAAGCATAAAATAAAGGTTGCAGTGTTAGCACATGTGATGTGTACTTCTTGAATGTGTTCATAATCACACTGTTCAAATTTTCCGAAATTTATATTGACTGTAAGATGTTATGAGTAATCCGTAACACCGACTCATACATTTATGGCTCATAATCCTTTAATGCAAACAAGAGCAAAGGCTCGTGGAAGGAAATGGTAGAGTAGATTACTAGTTCAGTTTCAAAACAGGTATTTAAACATACTGACATATGAAAATCATTGTCACTTTTTTTTATGCAGAAAAATAAAACAAGCAATTTTTATTCATTCATTGTTATTTTTTGGTTGAGATTTAAAAAAAAATTGCCTTTTATTTGTTCCAAGAACTGCGGGACATTGAGGATGACAATAGGGGCAATTATCTTTGGCAGGTCCAGCAAAATGGGATGTAAAATACCACAAAACAGATAAAAAAGACGAGAAAAAGATTAAAGTTAAGGTCTGCTTCAACAAGATTGTTGGCATAGAGTCAATATATTCAGACCATTACGCACGAATAGACAAGTATACAGGTATTAATAAAACAAAGGGTTTCATGGGATTTTGACAGCTGTGTATTGCGAGATATAGGCATATGAGCCAGAATACAATATTCTGTCTTTCCTTGGAGTTTTTATGATGTCATAATATGTAAAACATGGAAGCTGTATTGGATATACAGTTTCTGTAGTTTTTCATCTCTTATCTATTGGTGTAATTATAAAAGGTCTGAATGCCTATTCGTAAAGAGAAAATGTGATGGATGTTGATTTTTATCTGATTGATTTTGTGTGGAAAGGTTAATAAAAGTTATTATCTTCAAAACCTTGGGAGAATCGTTCGATATATCCGGGTCAGTTTCTGATATATGCCAGGTAATTTTACATAAGTGTCACATTTGAAATTACATTGTATAATTGAAAAAATAGTTCATGGCAGGGTTGGTGTTGTAAAATATGAAGGCACATCCAATAGTTTAAGGAGAACAATACCAACCCTGTCATGAACTATATCCATTCTGATGTGACAGTAAATGCAATTTCTGAAACAACCTAAAAGAACATTGAATTTACCTTGCGTTTTTATAAGTTTACTGATTTATCAAAATTCTTACCCCTAAAGGCTTCATTCCTTGTATGGCACTCGCTGGATGTCCTTGGTACTGGATTTTGCCTCCTATTTTGATATTTTTGATAACGAGTACTTCCTTTATTTTGCTACTTTTGGATAAGGTTTTCCATATTTGATTTGTATGCTGCTGGAGAGAGATACACTAGTACAACATAACAAAATTTACTTTTAATCATGCAACTTGGGTATTTTAGTATTTTTAGTCCCCATTGCTGTGTGTTTATGACATCAAAATGCACAGTCAGACAATTTGAAAATCATGCAATTTCACAAAAAAAAGGTTTAGTTGAACTAAAAATTGTTATTTCACACATAAACCAACATCGACAAAATTAAAAATTCAGTACATTTGCATTTTTTTATTGTTGGCGCATGATGTTCTTGATTATATTAGTTACTAAAAAAGGCTCTTTGTTAGAAAATTGTTTGCATTGTCAATATATTCAGACTACTCTGTGCTGGCTTTTTAACTTCAAAAACCCAGAAGCTCAATTAGCGAGACAGCTAGATACTCTCCCTACTTTCAGTTTCGAAATTCATAATAGAGCTTGAAGAATCCATTCAATGCTGATGCTTTATCTAAACGTCCATCTTGGGCATCAGATGTTATTACTGTCTTCGAGCTAAAATAGATATGGAATTTGTGAAATAAAAAGTAGTTCCAGTGGAAATTGTATCAATGAAGGAAAGTCTTCTTTTGATTGACTGAATGTAGACCTATTCAAATGTAAAGTGCTTCAAACAGTTTCTGTCGAGGAAAGTTCCGCGCGGCAAATGTGTCTGAATGATACCAATGATTCTTGTCAAGTAAGCATTTCTGTTGTAATTAAGTCACAGACTACCGATTCAGGCGAATGACCAAGTAGTTGTGGACTACAGAATGAGCTACTGAAAATGGCATATCGTTGTTCAACGAACAGGGACGGGATCCAATAATTAACCAAGTTTTAAAACGGAAAATTGAAAATGCACAACCTAATTAGCAAGATTTATTTACCAAGGGTACAGAATTGAAGTACTATTGGGCTCGACTTGCCTCATTGGAGGTTAAAGACAATATTTTATGTTCCAAATACGAAGATGAATAAGGAAACAAGACTGTTTATAAATTACTTTTACCTTTTACGTAAATTTGTATTTACTCAGTTAATTGTGTCCTTACAGCTGGCCATTCATATACAAGAAAGTCTTTGTTGAAAATTAAAGCAAGATATTTGGGTTAAGGAAAGATATTGAGTCCTTAATGTGAAAAAAACACAGTAACATCAGGTGCTCCGGAAGGGTAAGCTTGTCTTGCCCTGCAAACAGCGCCCGTCACGTTGTGAAGCATTTATGGTTTTGAAAGATCTGTTTGAATGCTGATCGGTAAATGTCATTTTCTGACTCGTAGACAAATCCAATTTAAATCCATGGTACATTCTGCTTCTCTAACCCTCCAAACAGTACCAAGGTAAAATTTGAAAAGCTTCTGTAAATCTCTTCAGTATTCAGACAATACCGAGGACAATCGGCATCATAAACATCGCTAACAAAAGACAATTTAAAATTCATCAGCATGATGTACAAGATAACACAAAAACCTAAAGCACTGACAGTATAAACCCCCCCCCCCCCAAAAAAAAAACCCGAGGGTGACATCTGGTGTTCTGGATGGGTAAGCATATCCTGCTCTGTATACAGCAAATGTCACGCTGTCACTGGGTAAATCCAGATTCAGTTTCAAAGCTGAGAAGATGTGAATCTAGCTGAAAATGTCAGTTTTCATTTGTGACACCCACCGACATTTCATATCTATCTATGGTGTCGTGTAGTCAGCCATAGAATTTCTGAAGGGACGAAAGTAACAACGGCTGAAAATATCAGCGAACTGTTCATCCAACGGTCAAATACTGGGCCACCGCGATGGTCGATTCCGACACACTTGTTTTCGAATTTTTACCTTATAATTACATGTTACTTTTTCCACGATCGACTAATGCCGAAGTTTTATTAAAAGTACATTTGTTGTATTTTATGTTTACTTTATAACACAGTGCTTCATTCTCTTTCTATAGCCATCTTGCCCGGCGGAAGGTAATTTTTCTGATTGGCTGAAATTCAGCCTGTTAAAATCCCGCGCTTCTCCTAAATGACGTCACTTGCTCCTAGCCCAAAACAGTAGTAGAGTGCAGCTCGTATCCCACAGAAGAAGCAAAGTGCAGACGCCACTTTTTTGTTTCTTATCGCTATTACAAGTCTAGTTAAAGCATCATGACGGAAAAATTAATTAAATCGGACACGACAGTAGTAATTTTACTTAAAGTGTTAATTTCAAAAGGGACCAATTGGCTGGCTGAGCCAACTTGTTCCCTTTTTTATTTATACGGCAACGTCAATCTGATCGATTATTTTGGTACCTGATTTCTTCTGGTCCACCTTAAAGATTTCACTTGGTTGATTATGAAATTATACGGTGCACCTACTGCAAAAAAAAACCAGTTATTTCCACGGCAGTAAAAGCAGTTAATGACACAATGGCAAACCTTTAGTTCTTTCTAAAATAAAAATAGGAAGAGGACATTTTACAAAACAAGAAAATCCAATAAAGTGTGGCGCAAAATAGTTTTCAATCATCTACAAAGACTTGTGACAAATGCGTACACTTTATACAAAAAAACAAGTGAACGACAAATGAAAGCAGACCATCATTTCTACGAAATGTAATTAATGACCTACGGAAAACAAAGGGAATTTTTACTTTGTTCTCATCGTATGGGACTCCGGATCGTCGAAGCGCGACACCTTGCTGATGACACTGTGTTCGTGGTACTACATTTCACAAATTAAACAAAATTTTGCGTTTTAAAAATTAATTTGACATTAATATAAAACTTCCATGCAAATTTTTATAACGAAGAGAATAATTTTAAGAGCACTATTTCAATTCTATAACTTTCAATTCAAAATTGTAGAGTCAACTACCTTTAAAATATAGATATGTTGGATAATTCTCCTTCAGAAATATTAAAATCACTCAAATTGACTATTGATCATAAAGCAAATAACTATCAAGCTATTGGATAAATTACAAAAAACAATTTATTCCGACAATGCTTGTAAATTCTTCATACATATTGGGCATAATTTGACCCTCATATTTAATGATAAAAGAAACGCAAAATTTGAAATAAATATTTCAGTTCCATCCATTGTCTGCAAAATAACATGTGTCAACAGCCATTTCCTTCCCCAAATAATAGACATTTAACAATTACCTACGCGCCTTCCAACAGAAATTAACAATAATTGCTATTTCATATATTTTTATTGACTGGACTTCTCACACTAGAAATTTGGGGTCCATGAAAGGTAAGCCATTTTTGGCCCTTATAGTACGTTGTCCTTTGTTTGGACAAAGAAATGTCAAATCGCATTTGAAAGTTAAAAACAAGTCTTTGCAAGTCCAGACATCTTGATGATTTCAATGAACGTAACCGTACTATCACAGCAAAACTTTTACAACATGGTTACAGATTTCATAAGTTGTGCAATACATTTGAGAAGTTATGTTATAGATATGAACATGTTATATCTAAATATGGCGTTACTCGTTAACAGCTTATTATTATGGGCATTTCTAGTCCTTAATTTTACGGAAATGTTGTTAAAAAATGCCAGAAAATGATTAAAAATCCAGAACGGCTGGGACGTAAATTACATTCTTTACGTAATAGGGGATATCGGCAAGATATTCTGCTTGTATCCGTTAAATTGGCTTTGAGACCTAATGACCTGAAAATTTTGCACACATACTGGCCTCTCACTGATACTGCCGATATCTACTGAAATTCATGATGATTCTTAACCAAACCGTTCGGGAAGTTTTGAGTTTCATTTTTTTCTGTAGTGCGACAGTGTTCTACCAGCTCCTTGAGCTAGCCGACAGTTTAGCGGCGAGCACCTCTTGACTCATCTTTCTAAATTACGTATTGTCTTTTTCTCTCCTTTCAAGAGTGTGGTCCTGGAGTTAGTAGTCTACCTGTATTGGGTTTTATTCGTATGTTTTATACTATAGGCAAACGGGACAGATAAAGGGGAGGTTTGGGTACCCATAAACCGGTTTAACCCTACCGCTGGCGTTTGCTAGTGCCGGTACCAAGTCCGACTGTCCCGAGTTCTTATCGTTGTCAACGTTTGTCTTTTGTCTAATACATGTACGTGTTTTTCTTGTGTAGTTGCCTTGCAAATTGTTGCATGTAATTATAACTTTCAGCTACAATAGCTGAAAATTTTAATTACCCATCTTGAATTTAGCTCAAGACTGCACAAATTGTAAAATTAAGGCCATTTGTATCTAGATAAAAGTCTCCCTCATCATGGGGAAAAGCCATGATGTTAAAAAATGGATAACAGCTAAATGCAAGATGGGCAATTAAAAGTTATTGCTTATGGAAGTCGTACAATCAATAAAGCTGAGAAATACCAATGCTACTTAGTCTGCAAAATAACCATACAAATGCGTAAGGTGTGTTGAGCCTACATCGTTCATCTATGATAAAGCCAGGGTTGAGACTCGTATTTGGGAGTTGCATGTTACACTGAGTAGGGCCCACTACTTATGTAATCTCTGCCTGTTTAGGGCGAAAACTGCCAAGAAGTTAGCTAGGCATGTCACAAAGCTTGAGGCCCATGTGGAAAACAAGAACAGGTTGTTGGCTCGTAATTCATTACTAAGAGAAGATCACTATCTTGGTCAGGTGACAAGAGACCACTTAATGAAACAGAAAAATATAAACATTTATATTTTTCAATAATGAACCAGTCTGGAAGTCGTTTACCAGTACAATCTTCATCTTCAGCCACATTCACTCCAAGACAATTGTTCAAATCTACAGTAAATCATTTTTAAACCTGAGACATTCGTTCCTTTTGATTTCAACATGGATTTCCTTGCAACTACAGTTGCAACAGATTCATCACTTGCTTGAGTTACTTATCCTTCATCATCTTTCATATGTATCCGCTCAAACTATTACCACCATTCTACATATTACTACTGCTCTACCTACTACTATTGCTACACCTAGTACTACAGTTACTGTGTTTAGTGATGAATCTATTATAACTTATCTATTGGATGACCCTCTTTGGAATGACTTTATTACTGAAACACTTGGAAAAGCTTCGAAACCAGTCGTCACCGCCACTCAATCTAGTTTTCTACCTCTTAATCTCATTGCTGCAGTAGTTGTACTTCTAAAACGCAACTAATGTTAGCAGCTATATACACAATGAGGCTTCTTTAACTCAGACGATATTTACACTTTCATCAGATTTAAGTTTTCTCAGTGGGCAGATCCGCCATCTAGAAAAGCTTCACGAGAACATACGTTAGTACAACTGTCACAACAACAGGAAGTCTACCAAATTCGTCAAGTCTAAAGTGAAGTCCCGTTTTAGAAGCCGACTGAACATTACGTATAATTGGTACATAATTATCTGTATTTCAGATTAGAAATTGTCAATTTAATTAGACTGTATTTTGGAAATATTGTTAAGGTAATTTTTTTTCTTTTCAAGACAGTGGTGAGTTTGCTTTTCTACGAGAAATATAGAAGTGTCTCTATACTGCATAAGGCGTGTTGTTTCTCCAGAAAGTTTGCCCTTCTGCGGGAAATATATAAGAGGTCAATTGTATCAATTCAGAATAAAATAGAAGAAAGATATGAAGAAGGAATTGACAAATAGGGGCAGCGATTTTACTTGAAAATGGGATTAATGGGAAGGGGCAGGAAATTTAGTCTTCTATAAGTCTGCTCTTGTATGGGAAACAAAAATTGGGTCTTTACACTCATAGGTTGTGACGTTTCCACACATAGTTTGTCTCCAATGGTTTGTGTTTTTCGAATGACCTGGCGACCCCGCAAAGAGCATTCCCCTATCCACCAACTGGGGGCGCGCCTGGAAGCATTGTTTTGACAGAGACTTATCTTAACGGTACGATATAAAGAACGTTGTTCATAACGGAAGATTCTTTTTTAACAGTGATTGCCAAATTTCGAAAATAACTGTTTTATTTCAAGATCTATGAGTAAACCTTATATTTGCGGTGTGGATTCGTAGAGCGTATTTTAGCTTAAAAATCCGTAGAAAATACATCGGAAAAACAAAGAAACGAAGACATGAGTACGGCACAGCAAAGAAAAATGATTGATTGATTGATTGATTAGTTAGAGTTTAACGTCCAACGAGCAATATTTCAGCTATATCAGGACGAGAACAAGTTAATCAATTCAAAAAATTGAAAGTATCAGAAGAAAGAAATAAAGGTGGAAGGGACAACCTGGGCAACGACTTTTGACTGCCACTGGAAAATTGGAGAAATGGGTAGGGGCAGGAAATTTAGCCTGCCATACGACACCCAGTGCGTCTGCTCTCTTTAGAGAAATATAGAAGGGGTCTTTATACTGCATGGAGCGTGGCGTTTCTCCACACAACAGAAAGATCTGTTGTCTGATTCTTCCAAACAAAAGATTCTGAGATCAATGATTCCAAAACAACAAATGATTTTCAAAGGTTATAGATAATATATTTTTCTTATTAATAGTTCAACCATCTACACTATAATCTGAACTAGCTCATTATAAAGTTATGAAATAATTGTGACGTCAGAATTTATTATATGCCCGGCAGTCCGGTCCATATATTGTTATTTTGACCAGTGTTAACGAAGCCAAATGGGATTATATTTATAGTTCGAGTATACATTACCGGGTATTTCTATCGGTACTGACTTCTGATGCACTTTAATATACTTTACACCCCGGGTGGAAAACACCTATATAAAGTTTGTTATTTGTAACTCTTCGACCCTGCGACGACCACTGAATCATGGGTTGATATTGCCAGTGTGTTATAAATATTTCCTTTTATCACATCATGATTTTATTTAAATATTATGGTCTTCCAACATTTAGATTTTATCTGCACTGAAGAGACATAAGTTGTCGAAATGCGCATATGCAGAATTTGAATTCACAGTAACTTCGGTATTTAGTTATTTATATTGAGTTAGATCCTTTCAAATGATATGTCATCCACTGAAAAGAAGTTTTGGTTAAAATGCAGTGTGTTCTGGACATCTAGGCATTGAAAAGATAAAGCAGAGGCTGAAACAACAATTTATTTGGTAAAAGATGGGATTTGATGTAAAGGATCAAGTCATGCATTATATGCAACAAAATGAAAAATCTTAGTACATGTAGAAAGACGACAGCACCTATAATTGGCTACAGTTGGAAATCCACTAGACCTTGTAGGTATTGACATAGTTGGTCCCTATCCTCTTATTTGATTTTGATATTGTTTGATTACAAACGATATTAACTACCTTTACTTTTATTTTTGTGATCACGTGTAAGTCATGCGGTTTTCATCGTCCGATGAAAATTGTTAAAACTAATCGAATTGTCCGATTAAATTCCCACTGATCTTTAACTCGGAAAGCATAAAAAACAAAAATGTCGAAGGGCAAAGTCGACACAGATGACAAACCAAGATTTGCAGCAATTAGTGATGCCGAACTGCAAATAATTGCGGACGCCAAAGATGCCGCTAACACGAAACGTAGTACAAATCTTCCAAGAATTGTTACTTTTATGCAGAAACAGGAAATCGCAATGGTGAACTGTATACAAAATCTTTCCTGACAACTTTTCGATTTGGATGGTCAAGATATATCGAAAAATTCCATGACATTGACGTTAAAAAGACTCGATTATGCCAAGTTTTCTTACTAGTGACTCAATGAGCGCCTCGTGTCTTCTATTAGCCTTTTTGTTTGGCAACTTATGACAGCAGTTGTAAGAACACTTTGCCAATAAATGTTATTTTTGTTGATCCCGCATCAGTGAGTAAAAAAAATTGATGTAGCGTAGCTCGACATCTGGCAATGAATTCCGCCAAATCCGGTGCTAAGAGCCGTCTATGAGGTATGAGCAAAGCTCATTGATGAAGGTCTCAAGATGAAGAACAGCAATAAAGGCATTGTTCCATTTGCCCTGTTTTGCCATGTATTTGAAGAGACTTTTCTCTTGGCTTTAGTATCTATCCATTCGTTGTTAATTTGATATTCAGAAGATCAGAAAATATTTTCAAAGCTATGTGTAAAGATTTAAAATGACAGGAAATGGGAGATTATGGAGCACCATTCTACACCTGAAGAGGCGGACAGAAAACACATTTTAATCAAAATCTTCGTGACCCAAAACAGTTGGCCACCGGGAAAAGGAATATTCACGTGATCTTAAAATTTCCAATTTACCCTTTACTAATCATGCAGGAGGTCTTCGATAAATATACCCGACTCAAGATTTATTGTTAAGATGAATTGACAATAAATCATTCTGACGATACCAGCACTGCTGACAGCAGGATGTATGAAATAAAAGGTATGTACTGCCATGAAGAAATGCATTATGAGTGTAGTGAAATTGTATCTGGTGCGTACAAAGTATTAAAGGGTAATAAAACAAAATTCCTTAGTTACATAATTAACTGGAGCAATGTATTTTATTTTGAAAGGATTACACGCAACTATTAAATAAAGCTTTCTTTGAACAGCTCGATTTACAGTCTTTTATATCGGTCAATATGAGTTTAAATATTGATTTTTAGGTCTTTTTAAACCAATGTCGACCTCTTAAAAAACCACAAGATTAAAGTTACTTGCTGCACACTAGTAAATTGTTCCCATCAAGATTGTTAATTTCTATTATGAATACGATATGAAATACCGAAATAACTGTTAGTTTAGTTTCTGCATATGCGCATTTCGACAGCTTATGTCTCTTCAGTGCAGAAAAAAAATCAAACATTTTGGAAATCCAAACAGTGATATATGTGTAAAAGCCGATAGAGAATAAATTACCAATAAGAGCTAAATAGAAAAGCCAAAATCAGCTAAGGACAGAGCTATGCAAAAATTACCAATAAGACCTAAATAGTAAAGCCAAAATCAGTTAAGGACAAAGCTATGCGAAAGGGAGATATTCCTTAGTTTTGAACAAAATTTTGTAACATTTAGATATTGCAAGTTTCCAAATAAAATCGGGTTTTGAGCTAGCACCGAAGTACTGGCCACTGAGTTGATGAATACCCTCGGGGACAGGGAAATCATCTGTATTTGCTTGTTAATCAGATCATTAAAGACATTTGACACTATTGTTTTTGCGCATATTGCAAACGTAGTGCACGATGCCATCGTCGGATTGTGAGGTGGTTTTTGCAGAAATGTGTAGATTGACTTACCTTTGACCTTTGGGAAAAAGATGCTTCCTGGTGGAAAAGCCGTTTCTCGAGAAAGCGTAAAACAAAATATGGACCGTTAAATAGAAAAATGGAGCTGTATAAGTCATGTTCAAAACAAACTTGGGGGAAAAACTTGACAATCTCTCACAAGCACACAAAAAAGTCATATGCACAGAGGATATTAAACATTTAATGTAATGCTTCAGACATGCAGTTTATGGCAATAGAGAAAATGGAGATCAAGTGGAGGATATACAGGGCATCGTATCTCGTGTTTTTGGGATCATGAAATATGTGATAAAAGCTGCTGTCAATATCTTCACAGACCTGAAAGAAAAACTTACAATCATACCGACAGATCCAGGTCTACGGTCTGAATTATTCTATTTTTTTTTACAGTTCGTACACAACATCAAAAATAGTAAATTGTGCCTCAACTAAAGAAAAAGAATCTTTCAACAATATGGTTACCCAGAAAGCTCCAAAGAATAAGCACTTCTCGGCCTCAATGAGTTTAGACACAGAAGTGAACTGCACCACTGAACAGAAAAATTAATCTCTCAATTACGTGAAAATGGTTAAAAAGCTTGTGGTTTGTCACCAGGGAAAATTACAATTAAAAGCAGTAAACATTTGACGCGGAAACGAAAACTCCATGGATAGTATTGCAAGTCTGGAAATGACAAAAAGATAAAAATGAAATAGGGGAAATAAGAGGTGATACATATGGCAAGAAATAGATATGGAAGATCAAGAAAAACAAGTCTTGGTATTATAGAAAGAACAATTGTCGCGGAAACAGTAGTCCCAATTGCTCTCGTGAATGATACATCTTCAGTTAATTTTGACTTAGATACCTGTTCATTATCGCTGAATTGTGGAATTCTTAAGATATCTACAAAGTGTAATACAAATAATACATAACATCACTACGTAATTCCATCAATTGGAATCAGTAAACACGCATCTGAGGTTACTGGATTGACAATGTATATTTTTTTCTGACATTGAAAATCCCAATTTTCAAAGCAAACACAATTACCGAATAAAACTCCATCAAACATCCAAGCAACATCAAACATCCAATTGCAACCAAAAGACTAAAACACACCACGGCCGTGTATAATGACACTTTTCAAAACGTACAAATGCCGGAAAAATTGTATACACATAATAAATAATCTTTAAATGAAGTAGTTTAACTTTTTCTAATTTTTTTTTAAGTAGTGCTTGAACTAACGTCCTCTGATGTTATGGATTTAATTTTGTATCGTATCGCACAGCATTCTGAAAAATCACAAGCGTGAATATTTTCACTAACATCTTTTGCCTTTATATAAAGAATAAAAACCTTTGAAATAGTTACAATGTACGAATACCGAAGCAAGAACGAGGAAATGGTGAATTGTAAAATCATAAATCCAAAATCACGGTAATTCACAAACAATACGAATTGAGACAGTATGACAAAGACAAAATAGATAAACAAAAATGATAAGAACGCCACAAAACTAAAGCTCTAGCAGTGTGAACCCCTATAAAACTGAGGTATCATCAGGTGCTCCGGAACAGTAAGCATGATCTGCACCAATAGCATGAGCAAAACAAATCATGATATATAAATGACATAAAGTACATATATACAATAAAAATATGATTAGATACAACAACAGAGTATCATCATAATATACTGTACTACTGGAATATAAAGGATTTTTAAATTTTGCTTGCTCTCAATTATTTTGACGATATAAATGTAAAATTAAGTTTGAAATTAATTTAACAGAAAATAAACCTTTTTGTGTTGCCAATTCAAATTTATAAGCAATTTATTCTTTAAGTTGGAATACTTTGCTTCATGGTTATCACGTTAACTTTGAGTAAAAGCGAGTTTTTGACTCGATGTTTTTTACCTTTTCCTCAAAAACTACATTGAATTATTGTACTTTTAATATTATTGCATTATTTCAAATTACTATAGAATTGTGTTATTCATTTTTTAGGTCGGTAATTGCAGTGGTTTAGATGCTCTGGTCTCTCAAACTTACTTATACATTTATGACATTTAGTCAGATTTGCTTCTTTGTTTTATACCGTAAGTCGGTATGATTGTCGTTCGGCGTATGTAACGTTAAAACACAGCATTTTTGAGTCGTTTTGTACGTAAAAATTGAGTTTATTGAGTCTTTCGATAGTATAATTAGAGGCGAATCCCGGGCAATCTCCTGTTGTGATCTGACGCCCTAGGGTATAAGATCGTTGGTCAAAGGCCATCTTACAAAGCTTTCCAAGCCTAAATAATGCTTTTTGGAGTCTCTGCTTATTACAAAAACCAAAGAGTAACTTAATTATTAAAGGTGATAGTCTAAAAATTATATTGCAGATCTGACTCATTTTAATTCATAAATGATTTTTGTTTCATTACACAAATTATTTTAAAAGTACACAATCCTTATAACTGTTTTTGAGTCTAAGTCTGAGTTTTTAAATAACTTGAATAAGTCGTGAAAGCTATGGTCATATCTGTAAAGGACAACAATTAGAAATACGTACATGATGTAGTCACGTCAAGATTTGATGTCCGTTTGAGTTTAAGAAGTCAGATTTACGGACTTTTGGATACATTTTTGGAAGTCTTCCCTTTCACAATTTAAGTCTCTTTTCACAATGGTAACGCAAATTTTACTAGATACATACCGCAAAAGTCGTGCTTAAAAAGCTTTATTCATAACAAATAAAAGTTTGAATTTAACAAAACTTTGAAAAGTCACTAGTCACATAGCATAGTCACAGAGTACTGATAAATCTATCACACGTCTAGTTTTCAAAAGGACAACTTTATATCTGTAACAATTTTTTCTATATTTACGCATTATACGATTAATAGTATTGTTTAAATTGGGTTGTTTTTAGAGTAATTAAGTAATTAAGTAGTAGTACCAATGAGTTTGACCACAGTTATCTCCCATTTCTTATATTGCAGCTAATTGGGAAGTTATAACATTCACTCACTGCATAAAATATTTGTGTTTTGATTCTTTGACATGCATTGATCTAATATTGTTTTATTTGTTACATAAATATTTTACTTTTTTCAAAGTAGTTTCGCCTAAGTCAGAAAACCTTGAATCTTATCGCGTGGGTCGCATGAGTAAAGTGTCGAGTTTATCCGGGAGAGTATTTATCTGCATTTTAAAGAGAGCTCCATATTCCTAAGCATAGGTATCGCATAGGTATCTCAGAAGGGTGTCGTTTGGTGCACTTATTTGGATGTTGGTGTTTAAGTCCTATTGTATGTTGAGTCTTCATAAACGGCAAAGTTGCGAACTTACTTCTGCAGAAGCTGAAAAACGCTTCAATACTATATGATTTTCGAATAATTTTCTTTTTGAACAATGAAAGCCTTTTATCTACTTCAAAATTACATATAGAGAGTATACCTTTCATGTTAAATCTCCATGACTGCTCAGACCATTTCTACCCATGACCCTTCTACCTAAGCCTGTTCTGGCCTTGACCGTTCTACGGAAGTCTGTTCTGGCCATGACTACTCTGAGCTGACCAGTTCTAGCTATGACCGCTCTCAAACCAGCTCTTGTCACAGCCCTTGCAAATATTCATAATTTGTCCAAAATACGTGTATTTCATATATTTCAGGTTTAGTTATATTATCAAAACAAAACTGAATAAAAATTAGAATTATGAAGTGAATTATTCGGATATAACATTTCCGGTAAGTGCTCCTATTCGCGGATAAATATTTACCTGTGTTTATCCAGGTAATAGAATAAAAGAAGGGAGACGGGGAATGTGTCAAAGAGACAACGACCCAAAGGGGAGTAGTAACAACTCAAAGCCACCATAAGATCTTCAATGAACGGTGAGTTTCTTTTCGAGATATACCAGGAAAGTGGTAACTGTAAACTGTAAAATTATTATTATAAATAAAAAAAAAAATCTTCAATTTCGTTATAGGACAAACGTCAATTGATCATTATTAGATTACGTTTACTGAAATAAATAAATATTGATCATGGTTAAGTAA
This sequence comes from Modiolus philippinarum, assembly GCA_002080025.1. Lineage (NCBI taxonomy): Eukaryota > Metazoa > Mollusca > Bivalvia > Mytilida > Modiolidae > Modiolus > Modiolus philippinarum. The sequence goes on from MJUU01037672.1 coordinate 134,550, forward strand.
GAGGGTTATTTATAATTTTTTTAAATCTATTTAAACGCGTCGGTCTCGAGAAAAAGGAAATTCTGGCACATCTTATTTTATATCCAGTTTGAATTTTAGGACCGAAACAGTCGTGCCCAATGCAGACTTTGCAAAGACGGTCATGACCAAAGCAGACTTGGCACGAACAGTCATGGCTAGAGCAGACTTAGATAGAACGGTCATAGCTAAAACAGACTTAGGTAGAACGGTCATTGCTAGAGAAGACTTAGGCAGAACGGTCATGGCTAGAACAGACATGATTCTAGGACCAGAGTAGACATGATTCTAGGACCAGAGTAGACAGGATTCTAGGACTGTTCTAAGTGTGTTCCAAGTTTACTTTCAAGTTAACTTTGAGCTGTTCTCATGACTGCTCTCCAAGTTAACTTGGACGAGAGGTTATGTCTGCACCCCACTGTAGGGTGAAAATCGTTTAAATATTGTTTATAAAAGAATAGCTCATGGCAGAAGCGAAGTGATTCCGCATCCTATGGATCTTTACATGTGTAAAAATAAAGAGAAAGTTTCCAAAAACGAAAAAAAAAAATCCAAGAATGACCCATTTAAAGATGGTTATATCTGACTATATGGCCGGTGACTATAATTTTTTTCGGAATTTTACATTCAGATCATAGCAGAGAACATACATTGTATCTACAAATTATAGGAAAAATCTATAGGTCAGACCAATTAGTGTGATTTGTCTTTAAACGGAAAGCCTGACCGCGAACCATTGTAGCCAAACTGTATGGAGTAACGACTCGCTCAATTCAGTATAAAGACCGCTTCTATATTTCTCGAAGGCGAGCAGACGCACTGAGTGTCATGGAAGACAAAATTTTCTGCCCCTACCCATTTCCCCCTCTTTCAGTGGCAATCAACTCGTGTTTTCATGTGTAGTTCCCTGGCAGATTGCGGCTTGTACTATTAATTTTCAGCCTTTTATATTTTGTAGATGTTTCATGTTATCCATTTTATTTACATTTGGGTTGTTAATCACTTTCATGGCTGACCTGGAGAACATGAACAGTGGTTTCCCATGAACCAGTTAGGAAAAAAATGAAGAAATGACAAGCGATGCCACTTAATACTAAGTGAATCACAGATTCAAGTGCACGAAATAACCTTTTAGAAAACAGCATTACACATAATTGAAAACACGACCACTGCTTCTTTGAGCAAGTATATTAGTCCTTGTACCTATACAACTAGATAATCTGGCAATCAATTATCAAACCAATTCAACATATCAAATAAAAGCAATACAACAACACAAATAAATAAAAACAACAAATGGCCGCCAAATGATCATGTGATAATCTGGTGGTTCATTGCAGCAAAACAAAAAAAAATGAGAACTTCAAGAAAAAGAAGTACAATAAAAGCGTCAATCAGTTGCGGCCGTACCCTATGCCTTAAATTTAATTTTGTTTCGCATACATTTACTCCATACCCATTAATTTTTTTCTGAAAAAGAAGGGACTAGTCTGACAATGCTATGTAGGATTTTATACAGGGTTTGTGCCGTCTGGATAAGGTTGCGGCTGTAAACCATGCCTTAAATTTAATTTTGTTTCGTATACATTTACTTCATATATGTAGGATTTTATACAGGGCTTTGTGCCATCTGGATGAGATATAAACATTATTAATGATAAAAATACAAAGCAAGAAAAAAAAATTAATCTGGCCTTAGAGCGGTATTACACTACATATTTCATTTTCCATATCATAATATATAATTTCATTTTTTTTTCAGATTGAAATCATTTTTCAACATTTCTTGTTTGTCATCAAGGAATGGTTTTATCAGAGACGAATTTTCTTAGTTCAAGTCAGTCTTTGTGAAAAAAAGCCGTTTGTCAAAAAAAGTATTTTGATATGAATAAATAATTAGGTTATTTTTTAGTATATAAAAGTGTGATCAATTCGAAAGTCCTTTGTGCCATTTTCTTTATGAAACGAGGGGAATATAAATGGCACTCCTAATACGGTCATAATGTTAAAATTATGTTCCCCAGGGTTGGTCACGTTGATTGGATGCAGATCTGCAAAATCCAAATTTGAAGGAAACAACCCAAGGACCCGTGTGATAAACTTTGATTTCTGTGGCGGCCATCTTGTATGAAGTACGGATACCTGCTTCGAAAGGATCATCAAGGAAGCATTGTTGCAAAGTTTCTTATTGGACTATTGGTTTCTGAGAAGAAAATCTTTGAATTTGTTTCCAAAGGGTCCAATGTTGAACTGTTTCCTTCTGGTAGCTATTTTGAATTGGGTACAGACATGCCCGGATACCTTTTTGGAAGGGGCCATCTTAGTACCCTTGTAATTAATTAATATAAGTTTGGTTGTAATTGGACCAGTAGTGTCTGAGGATATCTTTTAATTGGTTTCTATAGAATCAAATATTTCACTATGTCCTCCTTTGCAGCTATATGGGGTGAGGAACGGACATGCCCGATACATTTATGAAAGGGGCCAACTTGGGACGATTTCAACTTAGTTTGTTCTAATTGTACCAATAGTTTCCCGAAATTTTTGAATGTTCAGTAGGGTCTAATATGAATATATGTTTCCCGTTGCCGGTCATCTTAAATGAAGTATGGATCTATTCAACGAGATACCTGTTTGAAAAGGACCATGCAAGCACAAATGTGACTACTAGTATATTTTCCATAGGATGTAACATTAAACTACTGAAGTGGACTAGCTACAGATACATCGATTCGGTTTTTTTTTAATCAAAATTTGTCTCACCATACCAAGATTTGTTATTTAATTCAATGATTATTACTCAAACTTTGGAGACATGTGAAAACGTACATAGACTTATTTATAAAAATAAACTATTTTTATTCAGAAAAAGGGTTGAAAACTGATGACAATATTTTGTATCACAAGTGTATCACCTGGTTTAGGGTTTATCAACTGCAGAAATTGCGCATGATCATTGGGCAATAAAGTAGATGTTCCCGACTTTCTATAAACTTTTGGCTACTGCGTGGTAGCTCCTAAGCCCGAATATATTAAGTATATTATGAAAATACACTGAAATATTCTAGTTTTAGAAAAACTACATGTGTAGTATTAATCGGTGTGTAGCAAGCGGCTTATTATTGGAAGCAACGTATAAATAATGATTTATTACAAGTAAATTTTGAGGTTAATAGAAAATATTTCGACAACTTAAAAATATTTTCATCTGGACAAAAATAGTGTTCGAAAGCGACACACACGCTCAGTTCATAATATCCGACATGCATATTTATGAAATCATTCGGAAATGATAAAATGAAGGTTTTATTTTAAAAGTTATTCCGGCATATTAACGAAATAAGTAAGCACAAAGAATGTAGTGAAACATTAAGAAATGTGTACAAATAATACTTCGGAAGTGATTTCAAGCACGACACGGCCACGACCCAATAGTATGATTAAATTGATTGATTTATTAATTAGAGGTTAACGTCCAGTGAGCAATATTTCAGCCATATCATGAAGAGAACAAGTTTATCAATTCAACATATATAAAAGTAAGAGAAGAAAGAAACAAAGGTGGAAGGGAAAACGAGGTTGGTTTGCCACTTGAAAAAAGGAGAATTGGGTAGGGACAGGAAATTTGGCCTTCTATACCAGTCCCAGTGACTGCTTTCTTTAGGCAATATAGAAGGGAGAATTGGGTAGGGACAGGAAATTTAGCCTTGTATACCAGTCCCATTGACTGCTCTCTTTAGGCAATATTGAAGGGATTTTTATACTGTATGAAGCGTGGCGGTTTTCCACACAATCTGGCCACACTGGTTCGGGGTCAGGCATTCCGTATTATGACCTGACTACCACGCATAGACAGGGCATTCCGCTATCCACCAATTGATTGATTGATCGATTACTCAAGAGGATCAAGTAACATCTCCAAACACTCAGAAAGCTATACTATGTTCCCCGTTGGTGGTAACCTTCGGTGATGTACAGACCTGATAGATAACATTTTGAAAAAGACTATCTAAGTGTAATGACCTGCAAGATACCTTTTTCGAAAGGAGATCTCAGAATGTGTTTTCAAGTCTTATGTTAAACTATTATCCTGGGTCGTGGACATCTGGCATGAACATCGGAAGTGCTGGATACCTTTTTAAGAAGGAAACATCTAAGGAGCATTGACTTAGTTTATTATTAGACTTTATGTTTCTGAGAAGATATTTCAATGCCTTTTCAAAAATGTCCAATGTTAAGCTTTGTTCCTTGCTAGCCGCCTTCATGGATAAGGTACGTACATGCTAGATGATTTTTGTAAGGGCCATCTTAGATCATTTGCTTTTAATTAGACATATAGATTCTGAGAAAAGATTTGAATGTGTTTTCCAAAGGGTCTTATGTTACACTAAATTCCCCGCTGGCGGCCGTCTTGGATTAAGTATGGACCGGTCAGGCACCTTGTTTGAAGGAGAAAATCTAAGCACCATAGTGACGGAATTGGTTCTAATTAGGACAAGGAGTTTCTGAGATCTTTAAATGTGATTTCCACTGGGTCCAATCTTGAATTTTGTTCCTCGTCGACGGCTTTCTTAAATAAGGTACAAACTTGCAGGACACGTTAAAGGTAGTTGGGGTGTCTAAAACTGAGCATCTTTTTTGCGCATCTAAGCAAAAAATCAATAATTCGATGAGATTGTTGTGGAAATGATTTTGTATGTCTTTAATACAATAATTAAAATAAAAATGAACAATAAGTATCAAGTTTGTTTGAATAATATTACATATTTGCCAATAATTCAAAAAGTTTTATCAAAGGGAGATAATTCTTCAATGAAATACCATGGAATAGGTCAAATTTTCAAAATTTGTTGAAAAAATTATAAAGTAGTTTATCCAGTTTTTATTTAATTTGTCAAAAATAATTTCTTATATTTTTCTAAAAATAATTGTTTTATTTTTTTTATTTTTATTTTTTTTTTGTGTCCTAAATTTCTTTAAAGTTATCTCCCCTTTCTTGAAAAACTAACAAAGTCCTTATGTTTCATGAAATAACTTTTTCAAAAGGTCCGTGACATATCTTTTTATGCTTTTAAATTGAAGTTCTATATCGTACTAATAAATATACTAAGTTTGGAAAACATTGTATGTCTGCTTATAGAATAAATATGCCCTTGAATTGTGGTATCGGGCTATTTCCAATATAATTCTATAGTAAATAAATTGCGAAAACATCAAATTTGACCAATTTTTAGAACTCTGTATCTTTTTTTGACATATCCGTGACCCAAAATTTTTTTGCATACTATTATAGCATTTTATTCAAAGTTTCATTGTACAATTTTTTAAAAAGTTCTTATGTCAGAAATTAAGACACCCCAACTACCTTAAGAATGTATTATCTTAGGATCAAGTCTCGATCTAACTGGACTAATAGTTTCTAAGAAAATGTTTTCCGTCAGGAACCAATGTTAAACGATTTTACCACTGACGGCAATCTCTGATGGAATACGGACTTGCTGGATAAGTTTTCTAATGGGGACCATCTATAAACCATTTCGAAAAAGTATGGTTCCTATTTAATTAGAAGCTTCTAAGGAGAATATCATGAATGCGTTTTCCATAAAAACCAGTTTTAAACTCTGTTCAAATTGGCCGAATAGTTTCAGTGATGTTTGAAGGAAAAGATAACGACAGACGCCAACTGACCGAAAAGGCTCACCATAGCTTTAGCCAGCTCATCTAAAACAGTCCGGCACATTTTTTTTTTTTGTTTCAATTTTTTTAATCCAAGAATTCAAAGTAATGACTGTGTCGGAGGAAGTACCATCATGTTTAACGGTTTTTACCATGAGAAGACACTTCTCAAGCATTGTAGTCAAATATAAAATATGCGTTTCCACAACTTTTTACATGCTGAACCAATATTCGTACTTACGTTCTTTTTCCGATGTCTTTCACCTGAGGTCCCGGCTGAAGAATAGGCCCGCAGCATCCTCTGAGCTTGGAGTATGAGCCATCCTAACAGAGGACCCCGAGGGAACCCCGGGATATAGAAATAGGACCCAGTATCTCCGGCTTGCGGGGTGTGACCCCTCCTAAACGGAGGCTGACCCCGAGGGTCCCGGGATATAGAAATAGGACCCATTCCGTGGTTGTGCGGGATTAATAAATACACAACCCATCTTTCGGATGGGATGTAAACTCAGGTCCACGTGTTGGAAGAAATGCCACGCTTCCTGCACGTTAAAGAACCCTTGTAGCAAGCTCTTTTTGAGTGGTCCGTAGGTGATCGGCTACAAGGCTAAATTCCCCGCCCTTGACGATTTCACCCTTCTTTTCCAGTGGCAGTCAGAATTTCCCGTCCCATGGCCATTTCCATACCCCAAAGTGATTATTTATCAACAAACTTGTTCTCGTCTTGATATAGCTGAAATATTGCTGAGTAGACGTTAAACAATATTCAATCAATCAATCAATCTTTCACCTGAAATGTCATAGAATGTTTAAAATAGTATATAATTGCCTGTAAAGCAAGTGATTTGTTGTTTTATCTAAGGTCATTGAAGGTAGCCAAAATATATATACCTTTGGTGTTCAAAAAAAGGTTTTGCATATAAATATGAATTTAACCATAAGTTATGATAAAAACGCCTTTACCCCCCCCCC
>MJUU01037672.1:141290-169743 GCA_002080025.1 Modiolus philippinarum
TTTTTTTTTTTTTTTTTTTTTTTTTTTTGAATGTCCATGTATAAGTTGCAAAAAACATGGAATTTGTTTTCAGCACGTATTGACTAATTGACTATTCAACTCTAAACCCTCTTTACTATATTTAGAGTGTAAAAAATGAGAAGACACGTGGTTATGTGTTTAATTCGTGGATATTCAGTAGCAAAACTCAATTTCATCATTTTGCATGTTGATTTGGGGTAAGTTGTGTCCTTTTTGACCATCAAAAGTGCCACTAATGTGACTTGTACAAAAATTATTCTATGGATCACAAATCCATATTTAAAAATAATTTGGACCGCTATGGGATATCTGTTTCCCAGCTGATGACAACAGATATTTCCCTCTAAAGCTGAATTGTTGTTTCCTCTACCGGATTTAACATGTTCAACACGGCGGGTGTCTTATAAGAAGCAGGGGATGCCTACTCTACCGGTGCACCTGATCTCACCCATGGTTTTTATTGGGTCCGTGTTGTTCATCTTCGTGTGTGTGTGTCTTCATTTTTCTTTTCTGTGCCGTACCCATGTTCTGTCTCTGTTTTTTTCTCTTTGTTTCTGTTGTTGCCATTGTCCTTGGATTGACGGTTCGGTTCTCACTTACTTTAACAATGTCTAGGTAAAGCGAAATTCTTTCAAGAGAAACCATGAAAGTTGTGAGACTGGGACAAATACTTTAAGCACTGTCCTAGAAATGTTACCGGATCAAACATTCAACTAGCTCTGTCAAGTGAGAAAAAAAGAATTATGTAGTTTAGGAGAATACGCAAATTTGATCAAAAACATCAAAGATGGATGATTCCGTATTTACAAGTGAATCTAAACTTGCATAACGAAATATAAAAATACGGAAGTTTACAGTAAGTTCGGTATTTAGTTATCTGCAACTTGAATTATTACATATTATTACCTAATTGTATTGTTTTATAAAGTATTTTGTATTTTGAACTATTTTGGAGATTGTTACTTTCAATTTTCCTAGACCCCGAGGGAACCCCGGGATATAGAAATAGGACCTAGTATCTCCGGCTTGCGGGGTGTGACCCCTCCTAAACGGGGCTGACCCCGAGGGAACCCCGGGATGTAGAAATAGGACCCATTCCGTGGTTGTGCGGGATTAATAAATACACATCCCATCTTTCGGATGGGATGTAAACTCAGGTCCACGTGTTGGAAGAAATGCCACGCTTCCTGCACGTTAAAGAACCCTTGTAGCAAGCTCTTTTTGAGTGGTCCGTAGGTGATCGGCTACAAGGCTTAATTCCCCGCCCCTTTCGATTTCACCCTACTTTTCCAGTGGCAGTCACAATTACCCCTCCCATGACCATTTCCATTACCCAAAGTGATTATTGACAAACTTGTTCTCATCTTGATATTGCTGAAACATTGCTCAGTAGACGTTTAACAATATTCAATCAATCAATCAATCATTTTTTTCTATTTCATGGTGTTCTATTGCCTGGTGTGTTCTATTTCCTGGCTACTGTTATTGGTCAAAATAAATTCAAAAATACTCATGACTGTTCTATTTCCTGGCTACTGTGATGGGTCGAAACGATTTCATGATTATTCATTGCTGTTCTATTGCCTGCCTATTTTGATTAATCAAAACGATTTCTTGAATATTCATTACTGTTCTATTTACTGGCTACTGTGATTTGGTCAAAACCACATTGATTTGACATAAATTTCTTTGCGCGACATGTTTGATTGATACGAAAGCCGAGAAGGCTCACCTATAATTCGGTATTCAGAATTCGGAATTCAGAATTTGAAAATCGGAATGCAGAATTCAGAATAGTATAGTAAGTTTATATCAATTATTATAATTTGCTCGTTTTGGTATGCAACATTTCTTTAACCTTCATATTACGATAATCTGTATTTGTATTTTGATCCTAAGATCTGTCATCGAGCAACTATCTTATTTCGATTTACCAACTAATAAAACTTGCTTGAAACTTCTTTCTAATGGTCCATTCTCCTATTATATATAAATATTATTCATCTCTTTTACCAGTAAAAAAGGTACCATAACAACAGAAATAATATGCATTTGACCTTTTATAAATTCCAGCACTGTCGTGTCATTTGTGTATTTAATGTCCTGAGTGCAGAGTCAAGATGTCAGGTAAAATGCTTTTTAATTAAGTTAATTAAAAAGGATATTGCGGCTATCATATATTGCATATACTGCTTCAACTTGTATTGTTACTAAATATAATAATAATAATAATAATCGTTTTGTAAATGATCGTTGAATGTGGCATTGGATGGGGCCACAGAGTGGAATTGTGGAGTAATTTGTATCTGTCCTTAGTTTGGCCCGGTCTCGCTTAAGTTTGTTCTTATTTCATTGTTTCTTCGCAAATGCGTGTGCAATTTTTTGCTTTATATGTGTTTCTTCGCAAATGCGTGTGCAATTTTTTGATTGATTGATTGATGTTTTACGCCAACTTCAGCAATATTTCAGCTATATTGTGGCGAGAACTGTTGGGTTTATTGAAAAATTCTAATAAATACATAAAATATTAATATAAAACCATATAGCTTTATACAAGTAAAACAAATGTGTAAAATGTTAAAAAACATATTATTAAATTTTTGGTTTAACAATAACAATATTAGAAATTAGAAACTTGTTTAAAATTGATCTATTTAAATCTTACTAAATAAATTGATTGCTTTTAAAAATTGAACGATTTTGTCGCCAGCGACGTTTGTAAATAGGTCTTTAAGACAATCAGCAGCAGAATTTGCTTATATGATAGTCAGAACGTGTAAAAATTCTCCTAGTTTTTAGCAAAAATTTCAAATGTCTTTAACAAGAGTATTTTTTTAGCTGTATGTATGTAACATTAGAATTTAAAAACGACTCAATGCAAATTACTGGTGATCACACATCTCCATCAAAAATTTGTACAATCACCCCCCCCCCACACACACACACACACACTTTAATTATATATAATACTAGTAGAAACCCAATGGATGAAGATTACGAATGGTTACCTGACTCAGAGGGGATATAGAAAATTTAGACAGTGCTATATTTACTGGAATCATTTGCAAAATAAAAAAGGTTGAAAAACATGATGAGAACTATTTTATATAATAGTTTTTTAAATCGTGAAAAATGTTTGACGTTGATGACGTTCATGTGATACTTGTATTATACAAATATGGTCTTTTGTACAGGTCTATTTAAACCGATATCGAGAGTCAGTCAATATAATTGTCATTAAGAAGTCTACTTAAACCGATATCGACCGATACAAAAGACCGTCCGCCGTGCGCGGTCCCGGCTGAAGAATAGGCCCGCAGCATCCTCTGAGCTTGGAGTATGAGCCATCCTAACAGAGGACCCCGAGGGAACCCCGGGATATAGAAATAGGACCCAGTATCTCCGGCTTGCGGGGTGTGACCCCTCCTAAACGGAGACTGACCCCGAGGGTCCCGGGATATAGAAATTGGACCCATTCCGTGGTTGTGCGGGATTAATAAATACACAACCCATCTTTCGGATGGGATGTAAACTCAGGTCCACGTGTTGGAAGAAATGCCACGCTTCCTGCACGTTAAAGAACCCTTGTAGCAAGCTCTTTTGGGGGTGGTCCGTAGGTGATCGGCTACAAGGCTAAATTCCCCGCCCTTGACGATTTTATCCTACTTTTCCAGTGGCAGTCAGAATTTCCCGTCCCATGGCCATTTCCATACCCCAAAGTGATTATTTATCAACAAACTTGTTCTCGTCTTGATATAGCTGAAATATTGCTGAGTAGACGTTAAACAATATTCAATCAATCAATCAATCAAAAGACCGTAATTGTTCTTTTTATAATTAAAAAGAAAATATATCTTACAATAATCTATTAAAATAAAATTCATCAATCTTCACGTAATTTGAAAATTCTTGAAAAAAAATCAAGAGAAACCGACTTTAAATTTGTGTTAATTTGACAAAAGTTGGCTATAAACCGAAGACTTATTTGCCATTTTTGGCATTTCGATAATATTTGATTTCCAATGACACTTTCTGGCATCGACGTACATAATGTATCGATTCAGATATTCCGTACTCGCGAACTATGTCTTGACCAATCAGCGACCTCGTGAACAATCACAATCCCAGAATGCCGCACAATTTCTGAATTGAGCTATTGTGCACTGTGCTTTGTGACTGACAGTGTATATGTTTATTGTAGGTCAAAAAAGGGTTATTTTCGTGCATTGTTATTTTCATTTTCTGGGTTTCCGTGATTGATTTATGCCCTTATTTCACTGTTTCGTGCATGCCAGCCACATTCTTACTTTTCGTTCATCGACTTGTATCTTTTTAAAAACAAAATTTTGAGACCTTCATCCTTGACGTAACATTATCTACATAATGTTACATACATCTACGTTATCTACATAGTATATATAATCCGAAATGCTGATAAAAAACAGAAATGACACACACGGATATCGTAAAATTGCCATCTTCTAGTTCATGATTTTGTCTCGACCATTAACCATATCACATGTACAGCCATAGGAACATATTTTGAACATTTATTGTACAAAAAGGTCAATATAAAACAAAGTAATGACTGAACTGTCTTGGCCTATTAATCCAATATCCTTGATGTGAATAGGTCGCACGGTCAAGAGAAGCAATTGTAAGTTTGAAAACTTTGAAAAAAAACAAACAAAACAAACAATTGCTTCCTTAAAGATTGGGCTGACCGACTTTTTACTGCTGCTCCCTGCTTGTTTTATGTTTATCTTCGTCATTCTCAACATTTCTATTGTAAATCACCCATCTTTAGCGCTAAAAGATTTAATATGATATTGTTTATTTTTGTCTGTGTAATGTTTTTTTCCTGTTGAGTTCCCAAGTAGTGTCGAATGGTACAGAACGTTTGATTGGATGATCTGTCCAGTACCAACCAATTAAAGATCATACTTGCCAACCTCCAAGAGTACTGTGGTGGGTCATGATCCAACATTGTGCATTCAGATGTTTGGTTATAGCGCATGGCGGCATATTTTCAAAGTTAAACTCTGTTTCAGACAATTGAAAAAATACCAGACATATGCATTGCAATAAAATTTTATCTATTAGTGCTAGTTATCATTAGAAACTGAGCCTTATGTTGTACTGTCTTGATCTTTAGTGTATTTCAGCTAGTTATACGCAGGTGATAGCTCACTGCATCACAATATAGAACAGTGTTTCTCTTATTTGCTTGTGTTCGATGGATTTTATTCACTTAAGAAAGCTCGGCTCGTGTAAACGAAACTATCCTAAGATATGTCTTAAGACATGTCTTATGACATATTTAAGACATGTCTGAGATTGTGGAACAAAGCTATCTTAATACTATCTTAGTTTAGGATATCCTAATTAATGTCCTTATAAAAATATAATAAGATAATTTTAGAAAATGATGATCATAAATAAGAAAATACCGAAGTAACAGTTTATAAGAGTTGTAAACTATGCAACGAATTTGAAATAATGTAAGTGATAAAACGAAGTATTGGATAAATTGATATTTTTTTAATAACTTTGTTGAAACTAATTGTGATTTCTTCAAAATGGTGTATGAATGATGTTGTTGAAACTAATTGTGATTTCTACAAAATGGTGTATGAATGATGTATGAATTAAATCGCATCAAAATGTAATGAACGAAAGTTGGGGTATTGTATTCTATTCTAATACATGTAGTTTACATAATTGAACCGTCATCAAGATGTTATCGTATCATGTCACACAGGGTCAAAGGATAAAACCATGCAAGTTGGATAAAAAAGTAAATAAAATACCGGTGCAGGTAAAATCGTACCTGTATCCAATAATTTGATCAGTTGTTCCCGAATCTAACGTACAGAAGTGAAAAATAGTTCTTTTTGGTCAATAAAAAACGGCAGTAGAATACCGAAGGAACAAAGCACAAGATTACACAAATCAAAGTCCAGAGACAAGGCAAAAGAAAGAACACCAAAAGACGGAAGACCAAAGACACCACATGCCCACAAAACACACGAACATTACATATACAACACAAAAAACTAAAGCACTAAGAGTGTGAACTCTCAATGAACAAGAGTGACATCAGGTGCTCTTAGGACACCTATTATGGTGTCCTATAACACTCTAAGACACTCTTATCGACAATATTTTTGTCGAATCCCAACAGACAATAGGGATTCCTATGGGAACAAACTGTGCGCCACTTTTAGCTGACCTTTTCCTTTACTCGTACGAGGCCAAGTTTTTACAAGGGCTTATTCAAGGAAAACAAAAACGTTTAGCCCAGTCCTTTAATTTCAGCTTCCGCTACAAAGACGATGTACTTTCTCTTAATAATCCTAAATTTAAGGATTATTTATATCAGATCTATCCAAATGAGCTTGAAATTAAAGAAACAACTGAAACACCTACTTCAGCTTCGTACCTCGATCTTTTATTGTATATTGACGAAGATGGACGTTTGAAATCTAAGCTATATGACAAGCATGATGATTTTAATTTCCCCATTGTGAACTTTCCCTTTCTTAGCAGCAATATACCTACCTCTCCAGCCTATGGAGTTTACATTTCACAGTTGATTCGTTACTGTCGAGCTTGTAGTTTGTACAGTGATTTTTTTAACAGAGCAAAAACACTGTCCCATAAGCTGCTTAGTCAGGGATTTGTTCAACCTTTGTTAATTTCATCCCTCAAGAAATTCTATGGACGTCACCATAGCATCATTGAAAGATATGACGTGTCAGTATCCCAAATGAAAGTGGACATTTTCAGCTAGATTCACGTCTTCCCGGATTTGACTACCGACTTTGACATTTTCCCGGATTGAATCACTCACAGTGTGACGGGTGCTGTTAACAGAGCAGGACATGCTTATCCTTCCGGAGCACCTGATGTCACTCTCAGTTTCACTGGAGTTCACACTGTGAGTGCCTTTGTTCTGAATGTTGTAATTTCTGGTTCTGTGCTTTGTGTCTGTCTGGCGTCATTGTTTTTGTGTCTGACGTCATTGTTTTCTGTGTTCTCGTTTTTGCCCTGTCTTTGGACTTCGATTTTTGTGAATTTCACCCCTTTGTTCCTTCGGTATTCTACTGCCGTTGTTTAGGACACCTACGATATATCTTAATATTTTACCCATTCGTTAACCTGACTTCGGACAATAATATGTCATAAGACCATCTTAAGACAATTTTAGTTCATAGACAGCTTCGTTAATACGGCCCCTGGAGATTTGCAAAAGAAATATGTAATTTCATAAGAAATTGATTAAACAGCTATAATCATTTATTTTTAACTTCATAAAATTAAAATATGATGAGAAAATATCAAAGATACTATTTAAAACAAAAACTTAGAGGTTTTTAAAGATATTTCAATTGTTGGGGTATTTATTTGTGTTAACATCAAAATCTTAGGGCCATTTTTTATAAAATTATTCAAGGGAGGTAATTAGTGATATTAATAAACATTTTCGAATCGGAAAAGATTGTGTAGATTCCTGGTAATCATTCTCAGTGCTTACTCATAATACTGATTACTATATAAACAACACCTGTCCTAATTATTGCCCCAAATCAACACTTCAACACTAATTACATGGTCTAAATAACTTAGTTTACCTGTCAAAATGATACTTGAGTTGATTGACACAAATCAATAAACGGACACCCGGCACCTGAATAGGTTTTCAGGGGCTTTGGCTACAGAGCTGCCGGGCGCGTCCCCAGGTGGTGGATAGGGGAATGCCCTGTCTTTGCGGGGTTGTCAGGTCATAATACGGAAAGCCTGACCGCGAACCATTGTAGCCAAACTGTGTGGAGAAACGCCACGCTCCATGCAGTATAAAGACCCCTTCTATATTTCTCTAAAGAGAGCAGACGCACTGGGTGTCGTATAGAAGGCTAAATTTCCTGCCCCTACCCATTTCTCCCCTTTTCCAGTGGCAATCAAAAGTCGTTGCCCCGGTTGTCCCTTCCACCTTTAATTCTTTCTTCTTTTACTTACAATTTGTTTTGAATTGATTAACTTGTTCTCGTCCTGATATAGCTGAAATATTGCTCATTGGACGTTAAACTCTAACTAATCAATCAATAAACGGACATGCACGACAATTTCACCTGATCAATTTTGCGAATGAAAACGGTGACCCGCGGCGGGTCATGCTTACTGGCCAGTGAAGGGACTTTTTGCGGATGTGACCCAGAAAATGCGGGTCATTTTCCAGGTATTCAATAAAGCCTGTATAGTTTCGGACCAATGACAAAAACCGCGATTTCGTAATTAGCTAAGTGCAGGCACAATTACATATATGCCAATGAAATTTTAAAATGGCACAACCATCTCAACTTTTGGATATATGAAGCTTAGTCTTAGTATTTGTTGTTTCTGCAGTAACCCGGCTAACAAAAAGCGTCTCATTATTTTAGTAGTATATAGGGAATAATACATGGCAAAATCCGTATCACATGCGGTATCATCCCGAGTTACCAATATCAGCCCGAGGGCCTCTGGCCCGAGGGATGATACGGCATGTGATACGGATTACCGGCCAGTGAAGGGACTTTTTGCGGATGTGACCCAGAAAATGCGGGTCATTTTCCAGGTATTCAATAAAGCCTGTATAGTTTCGGACCGATGACAAAAACCGCGATTTCGTAATTAGCTAAGTGCAGGCACAATTACATATATGCCAATGAAATTTTAAAATGGCACAACCATCTCAACTTTTGGATATATGAAGCTTAGTCTTAGTATTTGTTGTTTCTGCAGTAACCCGGCTAACAAAAAGCGTCTCATTATTTTAGTAGTATATAGGGAATAATACATGGCAAAATCCGTATCACATGCGGTATCATCCCGAGTTACCAATATCAGCCCGAGGGATGATACGGCATGTGATACGGATTTTGCCATGTATTATACAGTTTATCATATATTTAAACAGAGGACTACTTAATCTCAAAAATACTGTCAAAAATTGGCAAGAGAAAATGCATGTATGAAGAAAATTTCAAAATGGACGGAAAGGACTGGAGGTTGTTGGAATAAAATCTACCATGTAAAGGAAAAAAGGTTTGCTAGATTATTTTATTTTAACTGATCCTCATAAAAAATTTCATCCCCAAACAAATTTTTGTTATTCTCCGCAAAATTTTTACCCCCCCAAAAAAGAACTTTTTTACCCCCCAATTTTTTTTTAATCCCCTCAATTTTTTTTTTGAAAAAGTCAAATTGAATTTTTTTTTTTTTTTGGAAAAAGGGTATGATACAGGGCTAGCCATGCGATAAAGGGTATGTGATAAAGGGTAAGCCATGCGATAAAAGGTATGCGATAAAGGGTATGACGTCATAGTGTGAATACAGAATGAACTCCATGCACTGTATCACATATTCAGAACGTCTGTATTTATTACTAAACATATGATAAAGATTAATTATGCCGATAATTAGTTTTTATGGAAAATTAAGTTCACTTGTGTTTAATTATTGGACTGCTGCAGCTAGTGTATCTTTAAAGCCCCTATTATCAACACTCTGAAATATTTGTTACTTCTTACAGGATTGACAATAATTTCCTATTTCGTTAAATTTCCGGCTACTCTCAGACAAATAATTCTTTGAAAAACTATTTCAAGAATTTTATTTCAAATAAAGCAACGATTTTCAAGAGCTCTGCCTAATTTCAAATAAATCATCCAATATTGGTAGATTTTCTGAAACTGTTCAAGACCTGTTATTTTGGGAATTCTACCTTTCAACCACACTTTTTTATTCAAAGCAATTAATTGCTGGGTGTGCAAAAAATGTTTTACAAAACACGTCCATGCTATAAACAAGAAATGCCAGAAGCAATCAATCATGGACAATATTCTTAGTAACCTTTTGATAACATTATGAAAAGTTGATTTCAACAGATATATCAAAATATGACCACCCATGTGGTACCTCTGTAATAAACACGTGAACAAATGATATCAGGGGTTGTAAGCTAGACCAATGTATCACACTAATGACCGATACACATAAAATAAATGATAAACAGATCGAATGCATAGATATTACACGGCATGTCCTGAAAAGATGGAGTGAATTTAGCGTAATTTGGCGTAATCCATGTACTAAATAAAGTTATAATGCTTTAAAAAATCAATAAAATGCCAATAATTAATATTTTATCAAATATTGATAATCGTTATACTTAATGATATATATTATTAAAGTGTGTGTGGGGGGGGGGGGGGGGGGGGGGGGTGTGGGGGGTGGTTCTACATTTTTTTTTACTTTCACGCCACCATATAGCTGAAAAATTGTTGAAGTTGGCATTTAACATCAAGCAATCAATCAATCAAATTCTTGATTGGATGTGTGATCACAGGTTACTTAATTTTTCATTGAAACGTTTTCAGATAGCTGAAAAATTGTTGAAGTTGGCATTTAACATCAAGCAATCAATCAATCAAATTCTTGATTGGATGTGTGATCACAGGTTACTTAATTTTTCATTGAAACGTTTTCAGATTCAAATAGAAAGTCATCCTTCGTGTGAAAGACATTCGAAACTTTTGCTAAAAAGTAGAATTTTGGAATGTTTCGACCATATATTAGGTAAAAAATGGCACACGCATTTGGGAAGGAATAATGAAACCCGAATAAACATAAGGGAGGCGACAGATACAGTTACTATGTATTTTTTATGGTAGGGATGTGCCAAATTGATCTCGGAAACATGCTCCGAATTTATATACTCTTGTACATAAAACATACCCTAAATTTATATAACAACGACCCGAATATATTTATTTACCATTGATTTTGATATGATTATTTAAAAGGATCAACGAATCAAAGCAAAAAGTACATGAAATCCGGGCATGAAATATTGAACATTTACAGATAATAATTATCAGAAATTGTGTTGTTACATAAATAACTGCCCTTTTGCTTTTTTTATACCCAAAACTATGTAAATTATTATTTCTACATACAAATTTATATACAGCTTGTTTAAAAAGACACCAAAATTTATATTTTTCATGCAAAAAAGACATACCCGAATTTTTAGAACATCCCCGTATACCAAAATAATGGAAGTTACCCCCCGGGACAATTCATCTCTTTGACTACATCCATCCTTTTAACATTTTCTTTTGAATATTCATTTACAGAACAAATATTTTTATTGTAACTATTGCAATGGTTTAAATTTAACTAGCATTGTACTTGACATCTTGACTTTGCAATCAGGACACGTGACTGGGGATACGACAGCGCGGAATTTATCTCAGGAATTTATAAAATGTAAATACATATGATTTCAAATGAAATGATATCGTTTTGCCGGTAAAGGGGATTAATAATAATGTTATAAAATGGACCATTAGAAAGTAGCTTTTTAAGCGAGTTTTATTGGTTAGTCGAAATGAGGTAGTTACTTGTCGATGATAAATTTATATACAGATGATATGAAAGAGATAACCAGTTAATTAAATGTTACATTTCAGTACCAAACCATCACATTACAATAACTAAAATAAACTTATTATATAATAACTAATTCCGAATTCTGAATTCCGAATTATAGGTGAGTCTTCTCGGCTTTCGTAGATTGAAACTAATTCTGCAAAAATCTTTGTAATGAACAACCTCAAATTATTGATAATTTGAAAAATACTACAAGACCCGATGAAAACAAAAATTCAAAACTAATTAGGTTTTGGAATGGAAATGTACATTTATTACCATTATCTTATGATTCAACATGAAAACAAATATATCTTTTCCATGTCACTATCGACTAAGTGCAAATCGATGGAATCATTATCAGAGTCTAAACAATAGATGCGATTGTGATAAAGAAATTATTACTGTCATAAAATCAATAATGTTTACAACAGTAATAATGACTTTTTCAACAATAGCATATATTGTGTTGACTATCATAATGATCTCGTCGATTCGCACTTGGTCGATATGTGTAGATATTTAGCAATGTTAATTTTAAAAAAATACAACTGTATTTGTTCAGACTTTTAAAAGCATTTTTGTTACCAATGATCATTTGTGCATCAGAATAATAAAAATAACTTGCAGTAATTTTGAGTTTTGCAGACGGCAATTTCGACAACTCATTTCTGTTTTGCGCAGATTAGGTAATAAAATAGTTATTTAATGTGTAGTCAGGAAATAGACCAGAATTATTTTCCCTCTGTAATATCTATTGCCCTCAGCCGTTGGCTTCGGGCAATAGAACACTGAGCGGTTACCTCGGGAAAATATTCCGGTCTATTGTCTGGCTGCACATTAAATAACTGTATATTACATAATACCGTAGTTGCTGATAATTTGCATTAAAGGGTGCGGCTTGAAATTAATCGCATTCACAAAATTTTCACAGGCAAACATTAGCATCACAAGTCTTTGTCTTTAAACATTAAAAATAACTGTCCAATCGTTACGCCATGTGAGAGATCGAAACGCAGAGTTACTATACAATTATGCACCAAAACGTCTTGTTCCAATGGAATCTCAAAGGATTATGCCACGACTGGCAAATCATCTATAATAGGAATAAGAGTTTTAAGACTCAGGGCTCCAACTGTACAGCATTTTTTCTCAAATATATGACACGAATAGGAATTTATCACACTACGATTTTGGAAAAGTCTTTACTGTACAAAATGATATGATACATAGCAAGGCAAATTGAAAGAACAGAAAATTCAACAAGGATCTATTTTGTCCAAGTTGTAAAAAACATTATGAATTTAATTTAGACTTCATGTCTATGGTGTAAATAGCATGAAGTATACAATGGTATAAATTATATGAGATGAATCTTGAAACGGTTGTGATGTCCAACGGCAGTGGCAGCTGTGATTGTTCATAGCCAAGATGATAAGTCATGTTGTCTCTTTAGTTTTCATTATAATTGAACAAATTGTAGAAGGTTGTTTTTGTGCTAAAGTGGTTCAAGAAATATTCGCAATGCCCAGGAACAAGTAACTTTACTTGCCGGTAGCCGGGGCGGTGACAAAGTTAACTTGATTGAAAATACGTCGTATGCTTTGACCTATTTATTTTTAACTATTGTTGTAGTAAGAAGTATTTATTAGAAGCCCAATTATACACGAATTCTTCAATATATTTGGTTAGTAATCATACGTTTATTTTTTAAACAGAAATAGCGACTTCATTTTTATTTGACGAAAAAGTACCATTACGTTGTTTCATGGAACATGATTGGACAGTTTCCAAAACTGTTGTTTTGATTGGTCCAGCTCCCATATATAACGCCGAAATTATAATTTAGAACGGTGACATGTTGCTCAGTGGTCAGTTGATTTGAAATAAAAATAGAAAATAATAACAGAAACAAATGTCGCACAAACTGAGTACAGTCATACATGTTAATATGTTACTATATTATTTATGATCACTATTACAGTTGAGGGTGACAAGTATATTTATAAACATATCTGGTGCTGATGATCTCTGGTCATCATGACTTATATTCCGGTGACGATTGCAAAGAGTTGTCACCGTATATGGTAAAAGGCTTGGTGTTAATTAATATTAATTTAGTTTTGTTTTGGCAACTGAGTTTTATTCTTGTAGGGTTAATGTAGGAAATGTTTATTCCTAGACTTCTGTATTTTGTTATTTAACAGGACCACCGTTCTCAAAATAATTGTTGGTTCTTTTATCAGCATAGTTTTAATCAAAATGACGCATAATGTATTTTTTAGATCGTGATTCGTTGGGATGATTTGTTTTTATTTGAAGCAATTGGACCATGTATGTAGCCGACCAAACCCGTAATAAAGTCCAAGCCAGTTTTAAGTTCAATAAAGTAGAGAAATTTTAATAGAGTAATGAATTCTCAAATTGGCCAAGCTTCTAATATTTCCCCTATAAGAAGTGTTTTTGAACCAAAGCCTATATTATGAGTCTGTGGTTTAGTGTAAAACGGGTCTTCTGAGTGTACCGACTCTTATACACCAGAGGATGACGATGCAATGTACAATATGTGTTTCAGTCAATTAATTATATGTTGTACCAATATCTCCACTTGCGGTCTTTTTCCAACGCCTTTGGTCCAATTAATATTATTAAGTGTTTAAAAAAGTATAAAGAAACTTTTACGTGAGATTTCTTCTTGAAAGTTCACAGAAACACACCTATCTTAGGAGTCTGAAATTCTGTTCAGTAATCACCATGAGGCACATACTACTGTACTGTATATAAATAAGAATCGGCTTAAACAGCCCTAAAAAGCCAAACTGGTTCATTGACACTTGTATACCTAAAAATGAGAGAATAATGATCATAGGCATGCATAAGTGATGATTTGCAGTAAAAAAGAAAGTTTGTTGTAAAATCATTGGTGAAAACAAGAGCTGCATTCAATTTGTTTTAGATAAAAATCCTATACATCGATTTTCGCCTAAAACTTGGGATTTAAACACCCCCGCACATATGACTGATATCAAAACTTTATAAAAATTCACGGTACTGATTTCTTTTTTACAATATTAGGAAAACTGCATTCAAAGTGTTAATATTCCTTCATTCTGAACGTCAAGCAGAAAGAATTACCTCCCTTTTCAAATATCTCGCTTTCACTTATATTGATATTTTAAGATGCAATTCGCAAACTTAAGATGTTTGAATGGAGGCATTTTGAAGTATTTCATAAAAGAAGTGTTGTTGCATACTAACATAGATATTTCATTTCTGTTTATGATAAATTTTCTAAATCTTGTTTTATTCATACCAATCACAATATGTAATATGTGTATTAAAGGGAGTTATCTCCTCTTACCCCAGGTCTACTACCTTAAGTAAATCGGAGAAATTATTAAGAATGAGTTGAGGGAACAAAGTAAAAACTCAATACGTGTCTTGGTAATATTCATTGTTTTCCATTCAATGTACAGCAAATTTATCGTATTCTTTAATTATTTGTTTACTTATTTTTATTTTCAGATGATAGTGATTGGCTGGCAAATGTATTTAGGGGATATGGACGCGTACAAGTACTCAATAGTAGACAGTACATAAATCTTTTGCAAAAAGAGAGGGACTTTGTATTTATTTTAAGAACAAGGCAGATAGACTATTCAACTCTTAAATCTTTAAACTATATTAACAAGAAGGCCTGTGGCTAGGATTTAATTGATGGATTTTTAACACTCAATTTAATGTTCGGGCAAGTTGTATCCCATTTTTTACACCAAAATGCCAAGAATGTGACTTGTTCTAAAATTATCCCACATTGTTATTAAGTTCTTCAATGATAACAAATCTACATAAAAAAAAATATGTCTAGGTAAAGGGAAATTGTAAAAAGAAGAAATCGAGTAAGTTATGAGGCTGGGACAAATACAATTAGCACTGCCATAAAAAAAATTTACCGGATGACCCCTTGTGTGAAAAATTATGTATCTTAGAAGAAAACATAATGTAATTATGAGCAGGGCTTTTCAGAAACAGCAAATATGGATGACTCTGTATCTACATCTTAACTTGCACGACGAAATTTGAAATCAATAAACTAAAATTACAGTAAGTTCGGTATTTAATTATTTGCAAATTGCATTAGTTTAGGATACTCCTTGAACTTGTACGCATTTACAAAATTTTCAGAGGAAAACATTGTTGACATAGCCGAAACAAGTCCGTCCTTGGATATTGAAATTAATTAACTAATCTTTACGCAACGAAGAGATGTGAGTGCTTGAAACACCGAGTATTTGCATTCATATGCACCAAATTAGTGTAATTCAAATGGAATCTCACAGGATTATGCCAAATGACTGGAAAATCATGATAATAGCAGTATGAATCAGTACTGAAACTGTTGAACATTTTTTTCTCTCAAAAATATGACATGAAAAGAAATTTAAAACACCACGATGCTGAAAGGAGAAAACTTTACAGTAGAAAGGGATCAGATACATTGCAAGGTGAAATAGAGAGCACAGAAAAATTCTACATTGTATTTATTCCAGTGCTGGTGGTGAAATCAGACATCATTATCTATGAAATTAACAGTGCCCCTATGACATTTACAGTGCCAAAGAAGTTATTGTTATTGATAGGTCTTTATTTATATCTCGATGCGAAATGGAAATCGGAAAAACAGTCAAAAAACAAAAGACAAAGAATAAAACTAATGGCTCATATGATACTGTATCGCTCAGCTGGCGGCTATTAGTCTACAAAAACCTCCCCAGCAGGTTAAATATTTAATATGAGGTGACAGCCATTAGTTGTATGGATGGTAGTAAATTACCCATCTGTAGATTACAGTCGTGTTAAAATGCCTACATCATATTAATCTGATGTACGATACAGTTTTCAACAATGAACATTTTACAACCTTTTCCTGTACTTCAATGTTAAACTACGATCTGCAGAAGCGGCCATGCTGGATTTGATTTATTCTAAAAATGATACATTTGTTTAACGATCATAGTGAATATAAACCTGATATATAAATAACTAAATACCGAAGTTACTGTGAATTTATTTTCTGCATATGCACAACTTATGTCTCTTCAGTGCAGATAAAATCTAAACGTTTGGAAGACCATTAACTCAAAAAATGTTCAAAAACTGATAGAGAACAAATAACCGATATGACCTAAATGTAAACCCAAAATTAGATAAGGACAGAGCTTTGCATGAAGGAGACACTCCTTAGTATATAAATCGGCTTTTCCAAGAATTAACAATTTACCTAGTACATTGTCTAATGTTAAACTAAGATCTGTAGTTGTGGCCATATTGGATTCATGAGTGGTATAAAAATCATACATTTGTTCAATGACCACCATTTTATCATGATCACTTAATATCAACTTGAAAAATGAAACAGTTTTCAAGAATTAAAAACTTACAATATTTTAAATAGGGTAATAGTTTGACCTTAGACCTGCAGTAGCAACCATCTTTAACTTATGTTCGGCATTAAAATCATACATTTTTAGGGACCATTATGTTACCATGCTTACTTAATATCAACTTGATATATGAAACGGTTTTCAAAAATAAGCAATTTATAACATTTCCTCATAGGGTCCAATATTTAACTATGACCTGCTGTGGCGGTAATCATAGATTAATGATTGGTATTTAAATCATTCATTTAATAAATGGATATCATGTAACCAATACTAGTATTCATCACACATTTAGTACAAATATGTACGTTTTTGTATGTCAAATAATAGCCGGAAGTCAGATCAAGTTATTTGCCCTCAGGCCTGAAAAATCCATATTGTGCCCTCAAAATTCACTTCCGTTAATCTGTTAATCAAACCGAAGATCAGTCTGTCCGATTTTTATTTACAGTGAAGAATTAAGCTGAATTTTCCTGATATTATAAAGATTATATTCTGATGTATAATGTAAACGTTTTACACTTCTAACGTTCGTGTGACGTCACTTAACTTCATTGCCATTTCGCGCTTTTCACAAAAGAAAATAGGTTGTGTAGATTGATGTTTCAGAATGGAGATAACTGTATTATATTAAATTTAAGCTTTGTGGATGTCAGTCTTCATTTACGGTGTACCTGTGGAATACAGTCAGACGTCGGTAAACAAGTCGGTTCCTGTGGTAAAAACCGTAGGGAACAGGTAGTGTTGACCCGATGTCGTATTGGACATACTAGAACAACACATAGTTTTATCCTCAACAGTGATGATCGACCTGAATGTATTCCATGCAATTGTCCTTATACAATTCAACATGTTTTAATTGAATGTGTAGATGTTGCCGATATCAGGCGTGATTTTTATTCTGCTCATTGTCTTAAAGACCTTTTTACAAACGTCGCTGGCGACAAAATCGTTCAATTTTTAAAAGCAATCAATTTATTTAGTAAGATTTAAATGGATCAATTTTAAACAAGTTTCTAATTTCTAATATTGTTATTGTTAAACCAAAAATTACTATTATGTTTTTTAACATTTTACACATCTGTTTTACTTGTATAAAGCTATATGGTTTTATATTAATATTTTATGTATTTATTAAAATTTTTCAATAAACCCAACAGTTCTCGCCACAATATAGCTGAAATATTGCTGAAGTTGGCGTAAAACATCAATCAATCAATCCTGCTTCATAGTCGCATCATTAGGCAATACATTGAAAAACAAATACCATAGCAAAAGAGAAAAGAAAATGAACAAATTCTTGTATCAAGAATAAAACTCAAATTAATACAAATTGATACAGACAAATCAAGGACTTATAATGAAAGCTTTTCATTATATGTCCTTGGACAAACCTAATCAACAACTAGAGGCTCTCAAGAGCCTGTATAGCTCACCTGGTCCATGACTGGCATAAACTGCAGCCCAAATTAACCCAATGTTAAAGTGTCTCGTTTTCTACAAGCTTCAAAGGAGAAAATCTTTGAACGTGTTTTCCCCTTAGGATCCAATGTTAAACAACGGTCCCACTGGTGGCCATCTTTGATGAGGTGCAGACTTGTCTGACACAATTTTTTTAAGAAGACCATTAAAGGCATATTGTGACCAAGTTGTGATTCCAACTGACCAAGTAGTTTCAGAGAAGAATGTCTTTGAATGTGTTTTTCCCATAGGATCCAATGTTAAATTATGTCCCCCATTGGCAGCCATCTTGGAATTCATGTGGACTTACCGATAGGTACTGACAATGGACAGTTGTCACCAAGTATAATTCCAATTGAGCAAGTAAATTCAGCAGTTTCCATGGCATGGTAATTTAAAGCCCCACTATCCATTACAACCCATTTCAGACCATCATACAAAAAAAATTGGGCAGGGGCTCCCCTTATAATTCAGATAAAATATATTGCTGAAATCAAAACATTCAAAAGTCCCCTTTATCATTTTGGCAGGGTTCCCCTTTATTATCTAGTTTAAACATATGTCTTATATTGTGAAGAAACACATCCCTACATCAGTATCTATTTGGAAACCAAATTTAATTGAAATTGGACAATATTGAATTTTCCCGCCTTTTTTGGCGGCCATTTTGAAAATGGCGTTCAACGAAAAATTTTCAACATCAGTTTTTGAAGTCGCAACATCAATATCTATTTGGAAACCAAATTTCATTGAAATCGGACAATGTTAAATTTTCCCGCCTTTTCTGGCGACCATTTTGAAAATGGAATTCAACGAACAAATTTAATATCGGTTTTGAAGTTGCAACATCAATACCTATTTGGAAACCAGATTTCATTGAAATCAGACAACGTTGAATTATCCCGCAAATGGCAGTCAAAAAATTTTTTTAGCACTGGTTTTGAAGTCGCAACATCAATATTTATTTGGAAACCAAATTTCATTGAAATCGAACAATGTTGATTTTTCCCGCCTTTTACGCAGCCATTTTGAAAATGGCGGCCATCGAACGATTTTCAACACCACTTTTGAAGTCACCATAGCATGGCAAACATTTTATCAATTTATACATAACCTTCAGCTTCTATTGTTTAGGAAATAAAAGACGAAAAATATGAAAATTTTGAAAATACTGTGAGAAAGGGTAATTAATAACTCCTACAAGGGTTTTTGGATTTTCTCCAAAATTTAAGGGGGGGGGGGTAGATCTTGATATGATGAACATTTTTGCAATTTAAAGTTGACCTCTATCTTCTACAGTTTCGTTGAGAAAAAAATAAAAATATTAAAATTTTGAAAAATTACCGGAAAAAGGGCAATAACTCCAAAACTGGTAATCAGATTTTCTTCAAAACTGCAGGCCGGGTAGATCTTTCCATGCTGATCACTTTTATCCAGTCAGATTTTTGATATTTGTAACGGTTTTCGAGTTATTTGCCAAAAACAGCACTTTACCCCGTTCTATTTTTAGAAACAATTTTGATACACGATACCCTCATAATGATTCAGGCCAAGTTTGGTGAAAATTGGTTCAGTGAATTCAGAGGAGAAGATTTTTGAAAAAGTTTACGACGGACGGACGCCAAGTGATGGCAATAGCTCACACTTCGGGTCAGGTAAGCTAAAAATGAAAACAAAATCCACAAAACTAAAGCACTAGCAATGTGAACCCTACGAAAACTGGACGTACTCCAGAATGGTAGTTGACCTTTACAGTACAATGATGTTCCATGTCGATATGCAGCTTATATGGAATTTTCAATTTTTCGATATAATACTACATATTTGTGGCAAAGATTGTCGAAAATGGCATTATGTATATGTTTTACAACACAGTTACTCTTCTCTTAATTTCTAAAAATGCAGTTATCCGTGACATATTGATTTGGTAAATGCGAAAACTACTTTTATCATGTTTTACATCTAATTTAGGTTTGCATATTTCCTTCTTCAACGGGTTTAAAATATGTGATAAATAGATAATTACATGTCACTTTTCCATACAGTCCCTGGCATTAGCCCTCGATCCATATCAGCCCTCAGGTTACGCCTTCGGGCTTGATATGGGCGTCTCGGGCTAATAACGGGGCCGGTATGGAAAATGACGTGTAATAATCTATAAATATCACCTTTCTGAAAGAAACGGTTTTCAAGAATTAACAATTTACAACATCTTCCAATAGTGTTCTATATCAGGCTATTTTCCCTAATGGCGGCAATCTTGGATGAGATGCGAACATATGTAGAAAAAATAGGTCTTGATTATATGAACACTTTTGCTATTCACATTTTTATCTAAAACCTCTGAGAGCCCAAACGTATAAGTTTGGGTAAATTTGACAATTGGACGAGATGCGAAAATATGTAATAATTATCTTGATATGAACACTTTTGCTATTCATTTTTATCTAAAACTTTGGAGAGCCCAAATGTGTAAATTTAAGAAAATTTCACAAAATAAAGGGCAAAGTGATGACAAAAGCTCACACTGATGTCACATGGCCTTTAAAGCCAGGTGTGCTAAACAGACATCCTATTGATTTAAAATGCTGATATCCCAGTTCCCGTCAAGATTAATTTCTCGGATTGCTGTTACCTCTGCAATCTTTTTGCATTTTTCCCGAAAATACCTGAAGTGTCCTTCTATCTATTAGATCATTCATATTTTCATCGGTATACGTAGTATCATGCTTTTTTCTTAGCCTTGTTTAACAATAAATATACGTATTTCAAATGTTCGCCAGTGCTTATTTTGCCATTTTGATTTGCGCCCTATCTTAAGGATAGCCATTTGTAGGTTATTCTGATACATAGTCTCTCCATGTTACGAACAGGTTAACGACCAATTAGCGACATTTTAAAGAAATATCTACTTTGACTGCTTATGATAAATCAAATATCTAATACTCTCTTCACAATTTTTATAGGCAAAAGCAACAGTAAATATAAATGAATGATAAAGTTGTTTTGAGTGATAAGTTAGAGTTTAAAGTCCGGTGAGTAATATTCCAGCTATATCAGAACGAGAACAAGTTAATTAAACTAGAAAAAAGTAAAACAAGAAGGAAATAAAGGTGAAAGGGACATCCGAGGCAACGAGTTCACTGGAAAAGGGGAGAAATGGGTAGGTATAGGAAATCTAGCCTTCTATACAACACCCAGTGCGTCTGTTCTGCATTGAGAAATACAGAAGAGGTCTTTATACTGCTGGAGCATGGTGTTTCTCTAACAGTGATTACAATGGTTCGCAGTCAGGCTTTCCAAATTATGACCTGACTACCCCGCATATACAGGGCATTCCCCTACTCACCAAGAGCCCCTGAAAACCCATATTGTTATGATGATCATAATGATTTTTACATAAGTTGATGAGAAGTGGGATTACTGTACCAATTGCATCAAAACCTGTATTACAAATATTGTTTGTTTTATACAAAAATATAATCAAAGTTTCTTATGAAAACATATTAGCGTTTTTACTATATAAATATATATATAAATAAACAGCTGCGCCAAGTCGCATGATACGCCCGTCGTCATCCTTCAAAACTTTAAAGTGATTTAGGTAAGGGGTTCTCAATTCAGAAGCACCTATAACTGCCTAATTAAGCTTGATATCTCTTTAAGAAATTAATCTGCAAAGTTTAAAGTGAGCTGATCAAAGTACTTATCAGTTAGAGCATGACATGTAATAAATTGCCTTAAAATTGACAACAAAGTCCCATAACTCTTGCAAGAAAAATCAAAATTTCACGAAAAAGTATACAGATCGTAATGTCATCACATCAAATACCTCTTCAAAGTTTGAAGTGAATTGGCCAAAGAGTAGTCAAGTTAGAGCGTGACGTGTAAAAAAATTGCCTTAAAATTATTTTAACCAATAAAGTCCCATAACTCTTGCAAGAAAAATCGAAATTTCACGAAAAAGTATACAGATCGTGAGGCCATCATACCCAATATCTCTACAAAATTTGAAGTGAATTAGCCAAAGGGTTGTCAAGTTAGAGCGCGACATGTAAAAAATCGCTTAAAATTGACGAATAAAGTCCCATAACTCTTGCAAGCGGACGGACAGACAAACGGACAATCGGACATTTGTATACCATAATACGTCCGTCATTAGACGGGCGTATAAAAAACAAAGCAGTAGACTGAAGCGATCAATACACGCACCTATCCGGCTCATTATCAAAACACATTAAAAAAGTAAAAATACAATGAAACAAATAGGAAAACAGGGAATGTGTCAAAGAGACGACCCAAAGGGGAATAATAACTCAAAGCCACCATGAAACAAAACCTATTTACAAAGACAATACAACAAAAATTAAAGTACAGTATCGACAGCTACATAATGGACGCTGTTAATTACGAATGAAATATGAGAAGGGAAAAAGAATTTCAGTGTATGTGCAACGAATCTACTAATTACTCTCATAAAATTCTAACTCTAGTGGTCAGTGAGCAAATTATACAAAAAAATGAGTAGGGGCAGGAAATTTAGGCTTTCGTCTTCTAAGCTTTTATGTTCATGTTAGATTTATGTTTTTACATCCAGAATCGTTCTTTTGTCTGTCTTCGGGTATAGATCTATTTTGATTAATGGCAAGAACCTACATGTCAGTCCAGCTATGTGCAGTGGTGTTTAAATGCACCACTGTAGCCTGCGATTGATCTTTTTTCTCTATTTGATTGCGATGAAAGTTGGTGTGAAGATTGAAGGAATTTTTTGTTTCACAAATATACTGCTGTTGGCATACGGAGCATGTAATCATAAAGATTACATTTTCAGATTTACAGGATAGATGTCCGAACATTTTGTAAGTTTCTCCAGTTGCTGTGGTTTTTGAAAGTTGATGTTGTGGCACTGTATTTGCAAAGAAGGCACCGTTTATCTTAAATTGTCCTATTTCGGGTGATTTTAGTTTTGCTCTTACGAGCATGTCCTTCAAGTCCTGGGGTCGTCGGAATGAAACAAGTGTGGGGTCAGGAAAAAAGGATTTCACCTAAAGTGAAACATGAAGAGCTTTCATGCTGTCACGCATAATAGCCGACATTGACAGCATGAAAGCCTTTTCAAAAATATTTAGGCATGAAATCTCCCTAGTGTTTAGCAGAATACTATTTTATTTAAAATTTCAGTTTACATTGCAACAACATAAATCATTAAAAATGTAAAGAGGTTCCCCTATAATCAAGGTAAAACATTCCGAGTCCCCTTTTTAAAAAAAAATCTCCTGGCAGGGGTTTCCCTTGTAATCTAGTTTATACATATTGCTGAAATCATAAATAAAACAGCTGGCAGAATCCCTTTTTTTCTGAAATTTAAGTTTTCTGGCCTGGTTGCCATGGCAACTAAGACCTCCATCCATAACAACCCATATCAGGCCACAATTCAAATTAAAATTTGGATAGGGATTCCCTTAAAGTCCATAGGGTCCAATGTTAAAACTATGTTCCCTGCTGGTAGCCTTCTTGAATGCGGTACTTATCTGCCGGATACCTTTTTTTGGATGCGACCATCTAAGAACTATTGAAGCTAGGTTGGTTTTACTTGAAGTTGCAGTTTCTGCGAAAAAGATCTTTGAATTCACTTTCCATAAGGTCAAATGTTAAAACTATGTTACCCGTTGGCGGCCA
The DNA here is from genome assembly GCA_002080025.1 of Modiolus philippinarum. NCBI lineage: Eukaryota > Metazoa > Mollusca > Bivalvia > Mytilida > Modiolidae > Modiolus > Modiolus philippinarum. The sequence goes on from MJUU01037672.1 coordinate 165,371, forward strand.
TCTTGGATGACGTACGGACCTGCCGGATACCTTTGTGGAAGGAAATATCTAGTGACCATTGTGAATAATTCGGTTATAATTGGACTTGTAGTTTCTGAGATCTTATAATGCCTTTTCCCTAGGGTCCAATGTTAAAACTATGTTCCGGCTGGCGGCCATCTTTGATGAGGTACGGACCTTCCGGATACCTTTTTGAATGGGACCATATGAGGACTGTTGAAGCTAAGTTTGGTCGTAGTTAGACGGTCAAATGTTAAAACTATGTTCCTAAAGGCGACAATCATGGAAGAGGTACGGACATGCCGGATACCTTTTTTATTACGGATTATGGCTTTCCATATTATTTGATTCTAGTGCTGCTGATGAGAGGTTACTCCTTGAAACTGTACAGTATAACGAAAATCCAATTCCGGTATTTAGTATTTTGAAACCATTTGGGCCGATGCCACTGCTGGTGGACCAGAGGTCCCTGAGGGTATTCAACAGCCCAATAATCAAGACTTGTCTTGTATGAAAAATCTACCTTCCATTTTATAGAAATGCACCCTATTTATCAAAATTCTAAAACCATAAAAGAAGGCTTTATTCTGGGTTTTTCACTCGGTCGGTAGATGTCCTAGCTAGTGGAATTTTTTTTTTTTTTGGTTTGGTTAATAGTAATCCTTTTCTTTTTACCACTTCTGGATTATGGCTTTCCATATTATTTCATTCTAATGCTACTGATGAGAGGTTACACCTTCAAACACCGGTACATCATAATGAAATTTATTGTATTTTAATAAATTTGGTATTTTTGAATTTTGTAAGCGATCATTGTGACCAAAATTGGTTATCATTGGACTGGTAATTTCTGAGAGGACCTTTGAATGTCGGTAAAATGTTAAAACTTTGTTCCCCGCTGGCGACCATCTTGGATGAGGTACAGACCTGTCGGATACAATTTTAAAAAGAGAAACAACCAAGAACTATAGTGACTAAGTTTTGTTCCAATTGGCTCAGTGGTTTCACGGAAGATCTTTGAATGAAAAATTCACGATGGACGGCGGACGCTGAGTGTTGGCAAAACCTCACCCTGGCATAGCCAAGTGAGCAAAAACAGAAACTAGAGAAATTGTGAGCAAAGCTCACTAAAATATACCCCCGCTCCCCCATCTGACTCAAAAAATTAATTCAACAACAAAAAATCAAGTCACACCAAATTAATGGTGCACAATGGCAATATTTACTTAACATTATGTGAAAGTTTCATTGAATTTCACCAAGTAGGAAAAATGAAAGATAGTAGTCTAGGAGGAGTTGTCGCCACAAAGTATGTACCCCTATTTCGGACGGAATAACGAACGGATGGACCGACGAACGGACGAACTGACACCATGATCACTATATACCGCCCGCTAAAGCGGTGGGGTATAATAGGAGCGAATGAGAACAGCGAGAATGGTGCAACAAGTTTTGAATAACTAAATACCGAAGTAACTGTGAATTTATTTTCTGCATATGCGCATTTCGACAACTTATGTCTCTTCAGTGCAGATAAAATCTAAATGTCTGGAAGACCATAAAACCAAATATGTTTAAAAACTGATAGAGAACAATTTCGCGATGTGATCTAAAAGTAAAGCCAAAATTAGCTAAGGACAGAGCTTGATTGTTACTGCTTAAAAGGAACTATAAAAAAGGAAAAATGGGTAGGGGCGGGAAATTTGACTTCTTAGTCTCTTCCTTTATCGAGAACTGCATTACTACGGAACGGCATGTGGCTTTTCCTCACAGAGTTGGTGTGTAACTGACTTTACTGTATTGACAGAGTATTGCCCCTACCTACCACCTTGGGACGCACCCCATTAGCTATCTACGGGTAACCGGGAAACGATGCAGGAAAAAAAACACGAAACAGCATCGTTAAGAACAGCAATTAGAGATCGACAAGTAAAGTAATATCGTTGAAAATGCGGCTTTTGTGAAGTAAATGAATTTCTTGTAAATTCCAAGGTATCTTAGTGGCCAGTGGCCTACTCCATTTTTTACTCGCTTTGAAGTGAAACATTTTGTCGAAAAAACATCTATTCATCATTATTAAAATATTCCCGTTGTATTTCTTCCAAAATAACTAAATACCGAATTTTCCGCTAATTTTGTTTCTGCATATGGCGATTTCGACAACTTATGTATCTTCAGCGCAGATAAAATCTTAATATTCAGATGACCAAAAATGTTTAAAAACTATAAAAAAAAACTCTCGTTTTCATGTAAAATCAATTTTCTCTCGTTTATCAAATGACAATGAATGTATTCGAAAAATATAATTTTTTAAAATCAATACCGAAACAAAACAAAAGACAATCATTTAAACAGTTAACGGTAGGTAAAAATAGCGTTTCAGGTGAAGCTTTTTGACAGTTACGGGGATAATAATTGGTTTACGTTTATTGGGATTATCTCCGAGCTGCCTAACTGTATTTATTGAAGGAAAAGGTATGAATTTCTCCGTTTTTTTTAAGTGAAGGCTCACAACTCAGTTTGATTATTACATATTTATTTGTGGAATCCCCTTCAAAACGATGCTTTAACTGATACTGGGCCATTACAAAAACTGTTTTTAACTAGTGTAACTTTTGAAAGGACTTTTTTTTTTCATTGAAAATTTTATAGGACGACTTCAAGTTAGGAGAAGGAGAAATCGTGGACTTAAACGCTAATACAACAGGAGAGCGGTCGGAAATAAGGGCGGTCTTTCGGAATTTGCTTCTGTTGAGTAGTCGGCCCAGTGCCTTGTTGACTGCAAACGGTGTACGTGAATTGGCCACTAAGTCTATGGCGAACCTCTGGAAGAGGAGCTTATTGAAGAGCTACCGCCTCCCGAGCCTGAACCACATGTGCCGAATCCCTCCTACTTCGATTTAGAAGAACTCGCCGCGTTAGAGAGCAGCTCTGACGAGGAAGGCGAGGGACCCTCATGGCGGAAACCTACGCTTGGAACTTGCCCATTCAACTTCATGGCCGTGATAGGTCCAGATCTCAAACGGCTTTTCCCTGTCACGGGAGATTAGTGTGCGATTCCACAGCCAGGTGGCGACGACAGTTATCGGTAGTTGCATGAACAGCAACGCTACCATAACTATAGCAAGCACAGGGTACACCATTGTCTGTTCGGGGAGGACGGTGATGTAGTACGCAATATGATTAAGGTAAAATCAGAGCCACCACCGACTGATCCGGAAGACGAACCGCCCCGGTCCGCTCCAAGTGTGCCACTAGAGCCTAAAGTCGTCATACTGAATCAGTGGGGGGGAAGTGAGGAAGCGGAAGAAGAGAAACCGAGAAGCTCAGTTGGACAATTTGGTTGAAAAACCGAAGAAGTCCAAGAAGACTGAAGGAGTTGTTGGCTCAGACTCTGTGGATTCAAACAAACCCGTTGATTAAGCCATTAAGCAAGAGGTTTCTATGTCACCCGGATCGGTGGAGCGGTCATTTGATTGGCTACGGTCAGCAACAAACTGCGTGAAAGAAAGAGGTGCCGCCGGACCTTTATTTTTGATTGATTGATGTTTTACGCCAACTTCAGCAATATTTCAGCTATATTGTGGCGAGAACTGTTGGGTTTATTGAACAATTTTAATAAATACATAAAATATTAATATAAAACCATATAACTTTATACAAGTAAAACAGATGTGTAAAATGTTAAAAAACATAATAGTAATTTTTTGGTTTAACAATAACAATATTAGAAATTAGAAGCTTGTTTAAAATTGATCCATTTAAATCTTACTAAACAGATTGATTGCTTTTAAAAATTGAACTATTTTGTCGCCAGCGACGTTTGTAAATAGGTCTTTAAGACAATGAGCAGAATAAAAATCACGCCTGATATCGGCAACATCTACACATTCAATTAAAACATGTTGAATTGTATAAGGACAATTGCATGGAATACATTCAGGTCGATCATCACTGTTGAGGATAAAACTATGTGTTGTTCTAGTATGTCCAATACGACATCGGGTCAACACTACCTGTTCCCTACGGTTTTTACCACAGGAACCGACTTGTTTACCGACGTCTGACTGTATTCCATGCAGTTTATTATTTATTTGCAGATCCCATTTGGCCTGCCATAACTTTAAAATGTATTTAACGATTAAAGCCTTCATGTCAGTGTACGGTACTTGACAATCTGCCATCTCATCATCTAGTGCATCCTTGGCTTCCTGGTCAGCAACTGTGTTTCCATAGATCCCCACATGACTAGGGATCCAAACATAAATGACTTCTTTGCCTAATGCTACAAGTGATTTGTAGAATTCGGCTATTTTCAAAATAATTGGGTGTTTTGTTTTTCGACTTTCAATTGCCAATAGGCAAGAAAGTGA
>MJUU01037672.1:170128-182064 GCA_002080025.1 Modiolus philippinarum
ATTCACAAAAATCGAAGTCCAAAGACAGGGCAAAAACGAGAACACAGAAAACAATGACGTTAGACACAAAAACAATGACGCCAGACAGACACAAAGCACAGAACCAGAAACCACAACATTCAGAACAAAGGCACTCACAGTGTGAACTCCAGTGAAACTGAGATTGACATCAGGTGCTCCGGAAGGGTAAGCATGTCCTGCTCTGTTAACAGCACCCGTCACACTGTGAGTGATTCAATCCGGGAAAATGTCAAAGTCGGTAGTCAAATCCGGGAAGACGTGAATCTAGCTGAAAATGTCCACTTTCATTTGGGATACTGACACGTCATATCTTTCAATGATGCTATGGTGACGGCCATAGAATTTCTTGAGGGATGAAATTAACAAAGGTTGAACAAATCCCCGACTAAGCAGCTTTTGGGACAGTGTTTTTGCTCTGTTAAAAAAATCACTGTACATCACTGTACAAACTACAAGCTCGACTGTAATGAATCAACTGTGAAATGTACACTCCATAGGCTGGAGAGGTAGGTATATTGCTGCTAAGAAAGGGAAATTAAAATCATCACGCTTGTCATATAGCTTAGATTTCAAACGTCCATCTTCGTCAATATACAATAAAAGATCTAAGTACGAAGCTGAAGTAGGTGTTTCAGTTGTTTCTTTAATTTCAAGCTCATTTGGATAGATCTGATGTAAATAATCCTTAAATTTAGGATTATTAAGAGAAAGCACATCGTCTATGTAGCGGAAGCTGAAATTAAAGGACTGGGCTAAATGTTTTTGTTTTCTTTAAATAAGCCCTTGTAAAAACTTGGCCTCGTACGAGTAGAGGAAAAGGTCAGCTAAAAGCGGCGCACAGTTTGTTCCCATAGGAATCCCTATTGTCTGTTGGAAAACACGACCTCCAAATTCGACAAAAATATTGTCGATCAAAAATTCTAACATTTTGATTACGTCAGTCTCGGTGTACTTCTTATTTGAATCGGTGTGGTTCTTAACAAAATATGTCTTGTCTTTCCCTACAACTAAATAGGTGTATTACCAAGTTTAATACGTCTGTCTTTCAAGGATGGTTTATTAGCTGCAGCATACAGACTCTCCACAGGAGAAGTTCTAAACGCACCTAATGAAAGACGCAAACCTTGGTGGTGAACGGTGTCTAGTAATTTAATGTATGATTTACGGGCGGAACCGTAAATAAAACATCCATAATCTAGTTTTGATCGAATCAACGATCGTTATAAATTTAATAAAACAGTGCTATCCGCACAACTTTTAAAATATCTAATACCTTGAGGCATTTGTTTTTAAGCATTTTGATATGGGGGAGAAAGGAAAGTTTACTGTCAAAGATTAAACCAAGGAACTTGGCCTCTTTTACAATAGTTATAGGGTTATTGTATAGTTTAAGCTCTGGGTCTGGATGCATTTTCCGCTTACAACAAAAATGCATCCCGACTGTTTTCGAGCTTGAGAATTTAAAACCATTTTCAACTGCCCATTTTTCGATTCTGTTTAGACATAATTGCAACTGGCGTTCTATGTTATTCATGTTTTTGCCACGATAGCAAATCAGAAAATCATCTACATAAAGAGATCCATCAATATTATCTTTTAAAAACCTTTATTTTTGAAGACGAGAGCGGAACTCCATTTGTCCGTATGGCATCAGGGGGCCACGCGACGTCAGGATCGAAGGCGACCGCTACCAGCAAGGAGCTCGAGGTAACTCTCGCCTCGAGCGAGTCTCAGGATCCACTGGTCGTTGCAACAGTACCAACTCGGGAGGGAACGCCTGTACCTCCCGTGGACTGTCCAGTAGATGATTGATGTTTTACGCCAACTTCAGCAATATTTCAGCTATATTGTGGCGAGAACTGTTGGGTTTATTGAAATTCTAATAAATACATAAAATATTAATATAAAACCATATAGCTTTATACAAGTAAAACAAATGTGTAAAATGTTAAAAAACGCTGCTGGAGTGATCGACGAACCAAAGTCTCCCGAGACCAAAGCCATCGAGCCTAGGGATGCAAGGAAAGTTTTGCAAGAAACTTCCGAAGCGGGTGGAGGTTCGCCGAAGCCCGATCCCGAGGCACGTGAGTGTTCAACGTCCGGTGAGAGAACGCCTATATCTCCCGGTAACGTTGAGCCCCAGATTAATAAGGAAAGTTTGCCGATTGTTTACACAGGCGGCGAACCGACCGAACTGACCGGATCTCCTCTGAAGGTCAGGCCTGAGGCACGCCCACGATCGCCGACCGCGGAGCCAGCAGAAAGGGTGCCATCCGGGGAGGGAACGCATCTACCTCCCATGGAAAGTGCAGTTGAGGGTGCTGGAGTGAGCGAAGGACCAAAGTCTGCCGAGACTGAGGCCGTCGAGGTTAGGGATGAACGAGAAGTTTTGCATGAAACTTCCGAAGTGGTGGAGGTTCGCCAAAGCCCGGTCCCGAGGCACGTGAGTGTACACCGTCCGGTTAGAGAACGCCTATCTCCCGGTGACGTTGAGCCTCAGGTAAATAAAGAAAGTTCACCTATTGTTTCCACAGGCGGTGAACCCACCGAATTGACCGGATCTCCTGTGAAGGTCAAGCCTGAGGCACGCTCGCGTTCACCGTCCGCGGAACGTCCAGCTCCAATGGAAAAGCCTGCGTCTGATACGGACGTCTATGACAGTAGTGCCCCGGTCGACCCTGCGACGACCGCGGCCAACACCACGTTCCATATTTCCCGTTCACGTGCCATCCTTTCTGAGTTTTTGAGAAAGCAGACCTCTATGAAAAGGCAAATAAAGCTGCAGCCAGACGGGACGCAAGGATGCAAGAGGCGGATTCAGACTTTTCGGATTCCGATGAAGAGCACAGGAGCACTGATCACTCTCTAAGTGACCCTGGCTCCGATGAAGGATCCGACTGGGGGCCTCCTAACGGCGACAAGGAGGAGGGTGAAAGCGAAGCAGAGGAGTCGGATTCTGCCGTCCCAGCCACAAGTAGACCGCTTAGACCTGGGTTTCAGGCTTGGGCTGTTGAAATGGGACGCAGTCGAAAAGGTAAAGTCCGGGTGCGCGCATCCGGTTCCAATACCAGGGTTCAGTATTGGTGCGACCTCTGCTTTTGTACTAAGACCGATCTAAAGAAGCACTTGGCGCAAGTGCATTCAGACCTAAGTCTGGCGGAACGACAGGAAGTGCTAGAGGAGGATTTGATACGGCGCGACAAAATGCTGAAGGTTGAGAAACCTGTCCAGGATCATCCCATGAAGGGTCCATGCCCGGTCTGTGGAAAAGTGCTTGCCCGCTGTGACAAGCATCTGCGCCTCACGCATAGACTGACGAGAGCTCAGTACGAGCTTGAGATGGGTCGCTTCAAGGAAGGACGCACCGTGGCGGAGGAAGCTCAACCAGACCAGCCTGTACTGCTTAGTCCATTCCAGCAGTTGAATCAGCTCATGGATGAGTTTTCGACGTTTTTGACGTCAAAGGGCGGTTTTTCCAAGTCTGTTGAGCAGGCCAAACCAATTGTGAGCCACCTCCGGGTGCTCCTAAGCTACTGCTTTGATGCTAAAGCTTTCAGGTATCAAGACTTCCAGAAATTGGGCGCCATCGGGGACGACGGTGGAGTTCTAGACAACCTGCAGTCTCACTCTGTTGACTCAGCCACCGGAAACCTCGTGGAACGTTCAGATCCACTAGCTGTAGGAACGGTGTCCAACTATGTTGCAAGCTTGAAGAAGTTTCTGGATTTTCTGAAAGCGAACCCCTTGAGAAATACATCATGGACGACATTGGAGCGCTTCGCACTGATGGTCGGGCATGTAGGTCGATGTTATGATCATTTCAACCGATCGAAACTCGAGCAATCAGGTCATGCAGAGAGCACGCAAAGCGATGGAGAGTTGACTGCTAAGCACTTAGTAGGGTATCTTCGGAGTCGAATTGCAGCCAAGACCCACGAAGGAGCTCGTTTCCGTGGCGTCACCGGGTCGAGTAGAGGCCCCGACCCACGAGAGCATAGAGAGATTAAAGTCCTATATCCTGGTCTGGATCTTTCTATTAAACGGGAAGCGTGCTGGTGATCTGGCAAATCTGACCTTAAAGGAGTTAGAGCAGGGCGAGAGAGTATCTCCGAACGACTTCGTCGTTCGAGTCCGTAAGCATAAAGTGAAATCTCTGACATGTTCCATTAACTTATTAGGTGATTTGTCAACGATGGTAAGCTTTTGGGTTAGTCATGTCCAACCTGTTCTGTTGGAGGGCAAGGCCGACCCGGGATTCGTCTTCCTAGACTCTGCCGGCACCTCTTTGACTGCATCGCAGGTCGGGAGCAGTCTAAATGTCGTCTTGGAGGAGTACGGTAAGGAAGTCAGAATGAAGCTGTCCCGTTTATCTTCGAGGCGAATACTCAAGCTTATTGTCACTCAAAGTCGCGACGCGGGATCTGACAAGACATCGGAGGAGAACCTTGCATCGGTCATGGCCAATGGTGTCGACACGGCTAATCGCTATTATGACCTGTCGTAGGGTGTGAAAAAAGCCGTGCAAGGCAGCCGCATCGTACTGGACCTGTGGGCTAAACACACTCAGCCGATTCATCCGTCCAGTCGGATGAGTCCGATGGCGAAGGCTCCGAAGAGGGAGGGGACGACCCGACCGCTGATTCGGCAGCCGCTGAGCCAGTGGAAGAGAGGAAAGAAGCCAGCTCCAAAGGGACTGAACGAACTGCTGCTGAATGGGGTAGTTCGTCCCTTGATGCTCCGGAGCAACGGCAAAAAAGTCTCCGACGGCGAGGGGACGGCCCGAGAGTTTGGAAGCAGCTCTGGGACGCCGGGGATGCGTCATTACTGGCCCGAGCCTTCCAAGGTTACATCCGCGAGCGAGTCTCGGACCGCAGCTTGAAGGTCAGTCAAGCTCAGGTTGTTCAGCTTTTGCGAGGAGAAAGTGAGCAATTCTTCTCACTGCTGCAAAGGTTTGAGCACACCCAGATCACTGAACGGGTTCGGTACGAAGTACGACAGGCTCGAAACAAGGCAAAGTTTTGAGTGTGCTTCGTCCGATGGTTAAACTCAACCTCCGATTGAGGTGGAACTTCATAACAAAATAAATGGGCGTCGGGGGCGAATAATTGGTAGGACTCCAATCCGCCTCGAGAACATTGAACTAAAAAATCAAATAAAGTTTTGGCTGGCCCTGCGAAACTGTAACAAAAAACTCTTAAGACAGGGGAAGGCCTCATAAAAATGTACTATAAAAATGAAAAAAGCGGGGACGCCAGACGCGAACGTAGGTCTAGGACCCTGGTCTGCCCAAGAAAAGCCAAAAATATGTTCTATGTTGTGAGTGTTCGTTTTGCATGGTAAATATGTGCAGCCTCTGAACCGTTGTGATGTGTCTGGCGTAAACTAACATCGGAAATTTTCGGTGTCACCGTGCTTTGCCTCCGACGAACTTGGTGGTGGACTTGCTCTGAACCATAGATGACCCGTCCAGAGTTGTGAAGCAGGGGCAGCACTCTTTGGATACCCCCGCGGGTATTTGGTTCGGACTTTTCCATTTTCACTTTGCATTTCGTCGCGGGGGTGACAATTCGGACTTAGTTTATTTCTTCTGGATAGTTCCGCACGAGGGTTCGATTCCCTCCCTAAGCTATAGTGAAAAAGTGCTGGTGCCAACGGGTAGTCATGCTTAGTGGCCCGTCGGAGCATTTCCAGAGGTAGATAAACAAAGTCCGTGCGGTCATCCCGGCAAATATCCGGCCGCTGCCTTCACCGGGAGGCTTCCCGTTGACATTGCAAGTGCAAATGCTATACATAAGAAAGAGTGATCGCCTTTTGTAATAATTTGTAAGAATACATGCAGTCAAGTTACTGATTTCTTATTTACAGCGGCGACTTAATTGATGTGAAGGCATGCAATCAAGTTCTAATAGGAAATCTGTTCTGTTATTAGTTTTAACTGATCTCTTCTGATTTACAACGGATGTCTTTTCTAATACTTTTTGAGTAGTTATGATATACAGTTTTAACATGGCTTATAATCTTGCTGGCTTGTCCTCTGCTATACATTGAGAAGAGTGATCGTCTTTTGTAATATTTTATATGAACTTATGGTATCCAGTTCTAACATGGCTTATCATCTGGCTGGCTTGTCCTTGTGTTTCTCTTCTTTTGGTCTTGTTTTATGTCCACTTTCTGATGGCTTTGAGGCGAGAATTCTTCCTCTTCCTCCAGAAATGTCGTCGCGGGGGCGACAAATTCGGACATTACTTAATTTCGATGCAGAGGAAACTGCCGCTGGTGGTCGGAGGGAAGAGCATGGTTCCCATATAGGCGAGAAGGCCTCCTACCCGAGGCCTTCAAGCCGTGGATGGCTTCCCTTCCGATCTGTCGGTTGGTAGCTCTGCTGATACCTAAATAGTTTCACCTGTCGCGGGGCGAAGATTTCGGAGTTAGTTCATTTCTATGCAGGGCGGAACGTCCTAGTGGTCGGCAAGAGGACCGTGATTCCATTAGAGGCAAGAAGGCTTCCTACCCGAGGCCTTCCAACCGTGGATGGTTCCTCTCGACCTATAGGTGCGGTAGCCCTGTTCTCCTTTGAAATAATCCGTCGCAGGGGTGTAGGATTCGAACTTTGATTATATCCAATGAACACAACCAAGTACACCGTAGTCGTAGTCAAGAGACTCATAGCTCTCTTAGAGACGAAACCTAAGCCTTACGGGCGTGCATTGGTACTGTCAAGCACACTGTATATCCTGCATAAATATATCATACATTCTCATTGATAAGACCTATATGGTGTAAAGTAGATCCAATGATGACGATTACGTGATTCCCCTTGAAAAATGGATCCAGATAGCTTATTAGACTATAGAAAATCGAAGCCTGGCCGGCGACCGTTAATGTGATAAATTTTCTGCTTAACTGACAAACAGTCCACTATTCAATTCATCACGCTTAAGTGTGTGGACTTACCAGCTTAACTGGAAACTCGTCCAAAATTTTAATTTTTTTGCTTAAGTGGGCCTTCGTTGGACGAAATGTCACGAATGCTTAAGTGATAAATCGTCCATGCTTAACTGACACATTCATTGGACGATGTTAGTTCATATCCAATCAAAACATTTGGAAATTCGTGAATCGAAATATGTGTACAAGCTGATAGTACTATTTACCAATATGATCTAAAAAGGAAAGCCAAAATCATCTAAGCACAGAGGGAAGTAAAAAAGAAACAATTAGTAGAAAAAAAGAAGGGAAACAGGGAATGTGTCAGAGACAACGACCCAAAGCGGAGTAATAACAACTCAAAACCCCACACCAAATGGCAGGTAGGAGTCGGCCCCTGAATAAAGAGTAATCAAGTTCAGCGAAATAAACATCATCCTAGACTAATATAGACATAAAGTAAACGAACTAGAAAAAAAAACAAGACACACAAAGGCTTAATAAAGGATGAGTGGCAATAAGACCCATATTTGGCCCAAAAAAATCAAGTTGTTTAAAATAGTGTGATATTTATGGGAAATATTAACTATTACATCTGGCTACAAAGAAAACATATAATAATACGAATTCCTTTCTTTTTGACGTTATTGTGACATCACAAGGAGCCGTCTTTTTGAAAGAAAATAAGAAAATCTGCAATTTTGAATGTTCTCAAAGCAAATTTTCTTTAAGTGAACATGGGGCACATGCAATCAACAACTTCAAACTTTCAGAAATGATGTATTTCACCATTTTACACATTTTGACTAAATATGAAGTTGTTATTCAGATGTGCCCATATTTTTCAAAGCACAAAAATGTGCAAAACACAGCAAATATCTATGAAATTCTGACTATTTCCAAAAATATAGCTTTTGAGTTAACTGATTATCATGAGAATCAAACTGATATGGAAAAAAGCTTTATCATTTTCATAAAGCCCTATATTTGTTCAATGTTTCAGGAACATATGACGTCTGTTTGTATAGTTTTAGTTTCATGGTAAATCTTGGGCCAAAAATGGGTCTTACTGCCACTCATCCTTTCCTGACTTAGGACAGGCGCAAACCTGCTGCGGCGAGGTTGAACTAGTTTTATTGGGCCCAAACCTTCCCCCTACAGCCAATGTGATAGATCAAAAATTAATCGTAACAACAGTAAAATTCAGTTGACAACATGACTGAGTCAATTGTGAAAAATGAAACTGAAAGAACTAAATGGGTCTACATTTTTACAAAATTACTTATTATAAAAATTCACATTATTTCACGATGTAACCTGTCGCTTCAATGTAAAGTAAGTGAAAACCGAGCCGTCCTTCAAAAAACGAATCATTCAAGCATATTGACAACTTCAGAAAAAGGCATAGACATAACAAGAGTACGACACAGAGAAGAAAAATGAAAACACACACATACAACACGAACGCAATGAATAAAAATAGTAATGGTGGATTACATGATACCCCCACCACATTTCTCAAAATTTCTAAGTTAAAAGGAGCACAACGATGTGTACCGCTGAACCCAAAATTATACCATGTTTGAAGACCTTGTGTTATTTCGTTCACATGTTATCAGATGGAAACCCTAAAATTTGCAAGATTTTAAAGTTTTCAAGGGGCATAACTCCAGAACCCCTTGGACCTCTGAACCCAAAATCAAACTTGACCTGAGTTTGTGGTAAACAACTTGCATACCAAGTTCGAAGACCTTGTGTTATTTCATTCACAAGTTATCAGTCAGAAATCCTAAAACTCGCAAAATTTCAAAGTTTCAAGGGGCATAACTCCAGAACCCTTGATCCTGTGAACCCAAAATCGAATTTGACCTGTGGTATACAACCTGCATATCAAGTTTGAAGACCTTCTGTTATTTCGTTCACAAGTTATCAGTCGGAAACCTTCGGGGGACGGACGGACGGACACACGACTGAGGGTATCAAATAATACTTCGCCACTTCGTGTGGCGGGGTATAAAAATTATGGGGGAGATCAGCGAAACTAGTAGAGCAAGCTTCTGCTTCTGAAAAGACATCCGCGGTCAAATCTTGTAGAGGAAAAATAAACAACTTTAACTGAAAATTTTTGAGCAACCGAGCTCCATCAAGCAAGTCACTGAATCGAACGTAGGCCCTTGAATAGCAAATGAGTAAACCACGACTTTCCAACTGATGAATTGAAACTAGAATCAGTGCCATAGTATGTATTTACCTAAACGTTTAAGCCAGTAAAGCAAATTTTCTGCGATATTTGTTTTTCATTTAAATTTGTGCTTAATTGTCCCATTTCCCATTGATATTAAAATCATGAAAAAAAACGTGTTGGAGGTTCCCTAAAGTAAATGGTCACAACAATGCCTTAATTTACTTAGGAGACTTATATCCTACATAGTTACGATACCAGCGTTACAGGACAAAAATGAGTTACTTTAATTGTAAAATCTTTTTCTAAAACAAGTCACGAATTTATTTATTTTGGCATTATTGTATTTAAAAAAGAAAGACAATTTAAACTGGTATTAAAGATACAAGATTCAAGATTCTTTATTCTCTGAAAAGCATATGAACATAGGTATAGAGTAAATAAAAATGCCTATATACAAAAATGAAATAAATATACATATTTATAATATACAATGTACAATAAGCATAAAGCAATCAATATATAAAATACTGATATTCAATTATCTGGAGAATTCCGCAGATTTATAACCCACACAATTTTTTTAGTACATTTCTCTTTTTATACTGAAACAGCTTTTTTGAATTTCAGTGTATTACCAATATTCGGTAAATAATGTTTACGCTCTTTTTTTAGATTTACATTGCAAAACAGAGTGACATTCATTACCTATTTCTGCATCATTACATATTCTATTTTCTCTGTCTATGTTTTGCCACCTTCGAACTCTATGGACAATCTATGATAAGCTACAGGAAATTTGCATAATGTAAGAGCACCTTTATATGGTACGCATCTTTAGAAAAATTATCAATATCCGAGCTCAGTTTTTGCTCAAACTGGTCATTCATTCTTTGTATTATAGTACAATGTAGATAGTGTATAAAAATTTCTTTGAGACTGCCATACATTTCCGTATCCAGAATTATTTAATATATTTTAAGTGTTGTTATAAATGAGCATTTATACTGATTTTGAGAATATTTTTGATATCCGAACCTATACAATATCTATGAAAATTTTCCCTGCTTTCGCCCACAAATTTATCATGCGCCCTTCGGGAATGTACTTTTGTAAACTATTAAAACATAAAATTCTTTATAAATCACCGTGAGAAACTGTTTCCTAAGCTCTCTTTGTCAGTATGAAATTATGAAAATTAGAAATGAACAGTAGATATTTTTTTAAGAGTAAGTTACTGTTTTTACTTGAACTTTGTGAACTCAATTATGTCACAGAACTGTACAGTGGGCAACTTCCTAGCTCACCGTATAACATATTATTGACTTCTTAACAAAAATAGCATGTATTTGCTGCTTTGTCTAGATATGCCATATTTATGTAAGATTATAATACCATCTTTGTCAAAACTTAGCAATTCTGGTGGATCACGTGTAACCTCAATATGGTCGGACTGCCCTAAAAAGATTTATATACTCATAACTAACCCTCAAATTAAAAATGTCATGTTCTATTTCACTGTACGGATATCCTAAATAATACTTAATACTATTCCACTAACTAAATCTAGTGCGTCTTTACTTATTTTAAACCAAAGTATATGCTTTCTAGTCGATTCTAAAACCGAGACATAGTCAGACAAACTTTCTTTGAAGGCTTAAATTATTCCCTGATTTAACTCTCTTAATTTAAAATTGTTTTTATTTCTACTGCAAAACCTGGTAGATAAACATTATCTATTATCATCAGTTTAAGTTTCAAGTAATCATAAGATGTTATAAGATTCTATCAATTCTAAAAATTCTGGATACTGGCAGCGTTTTATCAAACCACACACATTTTACATTAGGTTGAAAACAAATACATGCACAAACATGTAGACAAATATGAGCAAAGCTCGCTAAATTACATACCCCCACTCCCCCATTTGAATCCAGCAAAAATAAAAAATTCAATCATATCATTCGTTTTAATGATGGTGCACAATGGCAATATGTACTGAACAATTTAAAACCCGGGGGTATAATAAAGGGATATTGAGTAAATGTACATGGGTAAAAATCCCTATAAATACACACTATGATAAATCAAATGGAAAAAAAAACGTTTTCATTGTTATTCTTCTAACACTGCATAGAAACCACTGACTTTTACCTTGGTAATTTCTGTAACCACATTTGGATTGATTTGCATTAGATTTTATTATATCAAAAATTATCTAATTCCTCAAAAATTAATACATGTGGTACCAAAATTGCTTGCTTCTCAATTTTGCAGGGTCTATTCCTTCTTAAACTGAACTTCCAAAAATGAGAATATTTTTGTCATTATTTCGACCATTTACGGTTGCGTTTTCTTCATTGGAAATGTCATCCTTTGACCTTTTGTTGGGACTCGATGTTTCGTTGCGGATAATGACGTGTTGGTATTTGCATGAATTTCCATACCTACACACGCCTGTCTTTTGAAAATTGAAACATGTTTTGATTGTGTCTTTCTTTATAAACATTAATGCTTCGTTCTACCATTCTCAACATTTAATAGTCTCGGTTCCATCTTTGTGCCGTTTCAATTTCTTTCAATTCATCTAAAGTTGATTTTACCAGGTGTTTTAAGTTATTGACATTTTCACAAGGCACTTTGTTAGCAATTTCCAATTGCTTTTTTTCTAAATTTTGTATTATGTTCCTGAAATCAGTCATATGCCTCGAATCTTTTTGTTTCTTTTATTCTAGTGTTGCAAGCTTTTCCTTAAGATCTTATATTTGTGAATCCTTGTTTTTTATCTCTTTATTCAAATCCCTAA
>MJUU01037672.1:182090-192940 GCA_002080025.1 Modiolus philippinarum
CCCCCCCCCCCCCCGAGGGACCCCGGGGTAAAGAAATAGGACCTAGTATCTCCGACTTGCGGGGTATGACCCCTCCTAAACGGGGCTAACCCCGAAGGAACTCGGGATATAGAAATAGGACCCAGTATTCCAGGCTGCAGGGTACCACCCCTACAAAACTGGATGTCCGTGGTTGTGCGGGATGAATAAATACACAACCCATCTTTCGGATGGGATGTAAACTCAGGTCCAAGTGTTGGAAGAAATGCCACGCTACCTACAGGTTAAAGGACCCTTGTAGCAAGCTCCTTTTTAAGTGGTCCGTAGGTGATTTGCTACAAGGCTAATTCCCAGCCCCTTTCGATTCACCCTACTTTTCCAGTTGCATTCAGAATTTCCAGTCCCATTACCCCTTTCCATACCCCAAAGTGATTATAAACAAATTTGTTCTCGTCTTGATATAGCTGAAATATTGCTCAGTAGACGTTGAATAATATTAAATCAATCAATCAAATCCCTAATAATTGATTCTTTCATTTTGTTATCCTTTGTGAATTTTTCAAGTTTTCCTTTTAGAAAATTTATCTCCTGCTCAGTAACACTGGTTTCTTCGATTTCAACTCGAAGAAGACGCATTTAATAATAATTCTCTAACTCTTGCAACTTTTTAAAAGTACTATTTAAATGTTTTGTTTTCTACATTTACCTTTTTAATTTGTTCGGACAAGGGAGTGTTTCGTATACCTTAAACTGTTCATTTTTCTCACCCATTTTATCAAAAACTTATTATTCCTATAATCTCTATTATCAGTTATTTAACCCGACCTAGACTTCCGATATCAAACAAAATCGTCAGTATGTCACCACAACAACTTAATCATGCATTGCCCGTATCCGGAATAAGAAAACAAATGTCATGACGCCAAATGTAAAAGGTAGCACGGTACAGTTTCTTTTTCCATAGGCGACAATAGTAACATTTTCAAGATTTTCACCCATTCACAACTTTCACCCGAGATATTGTAGTATGCTCGCTTGTAGAGCATCCATTTTAACTTTTTAAAATTACCAGTGAAATATAGTCATGACCAATTCCCTAAAGAGCTTCTAATCAAAGTACGCACTGCCCGTCAGTTTACTTGCGGTCTAAGTTGCATTGAAGGGCATATTACCAATAATTTAAAAAAAAAAATTAATCTCCATTAATAAAGGGCACATGAAAATTTCTTATATATTTTCTTAATCGAAGATTATTTGTCTATTAGAAAAAAATACAACATGAATATTATACTTAATAACCAATCAGAACTCACTCCTCTATAGAATCTTGGGTACACAAAAGGGGAAAAACCAGTTCTATGTTTAGAAACTGTACCGTGCTACCTAAATATTGTGCGTGTTTCATGCAAAAGTGAAAATGAAAAAGACAAGTTTTTGGTTAAAACATATTTATTCACAAGATAAAGACAAACATATATGACTACATAATAATTACAAAGTGAAAGGATCAGGTAACAAGCTATCGTCCGTCTCCTATTTACATGTATAGATAATTCTAATACAAATGTTAAGTTAAGCACATGCTTCGTGAATGTATATTATTGCATCCATAACAAATAAATATTATAATGAAAATAGATGTGAAATGATGGAATGTTTGAAGATACAGACAAAAACCACAACAGAAGAAAAAAAATAAAGTTATGAATGCATTAATTGATTAATTTTTTAGCCATTGGGAGTTCTTTATAATTTGGGAATAGGTAAACATGCAATTTCCGCTTATTTTTCTACTTCAATACGTACCTTTAACGTTACAAATCTCAAATTGGAATAATTGCGTTATGTTGCGTTTAAAAGTAATCCTCAAGGACTTACCACGAGGACAAAAATGACAGATGTAAGCAAACACAAGAGGCTCTCAAGAGCCTGTATCGCTCACCTGGACCATGACTGACATAAATAAAAGGCATTTCCAATAGGAAAAACAAAACACAAAATTTAGCAGAATACTTTT
Source organism: Modiolus philippinarum (assembly GCA_002080025.1). NCBI lineage: Eukaryota > Metazoa > Mollusca > Bivalvia > Mytilida > Modiolidae > Modiolus > Modiolus philippinarum. The sequence goes on from MJUU01037672.1 coordinate 184,087, forward strand.
TTTTCCCTAAAATTACAGTGTTCTTGTTTGGTTTCCATGGCAACCGAAAGCTCCACTATCCATTACAACCCCTAACAAAACACCATTCAAAAAAAATTTGGGCAGGGGTTCCCCTTATAATCAAGGTAATACATATTGCTGAAATTAAAACATTCAGACCACAATTCAAATAAAAATTCAAAAATTTGGGCAGAGGTTCTAATTGGACTAGTAGTGAGGTTTCTGAGAAGAAGATCTTNGAATGTATATTCCATAGGGTCCAATGTTAAAACTATGTACCCGCTGGCGGCCATCTTGGATGAGGTACGGACCTGTCAGATACCTTTTTGGAAGGGACGATCTAAGGACTATTATGACCAAGTTTGGTCCCAATTGGCCCAGTAGTTTCAGAGGAGAAGATCTTTGAATGAAAAGTTCACGACGGACGGACGACGGACGCCGGACGCCAAGTGATGGCAAAAGCTCACCCTGGCATAGCCTGGTGAGCTAAAAATGAGTGACCTAAATAACAATATGACCGATTTAAAAGTTTGATCGGATAACATGTTCTAGAATGTTTTTGTGCTTTAATCTGACATCAATATTCAATATTCACGGATAATTTTTGCACACAAATTGTATTAAGAAATGAGATTCACTCAGTGATGTTTGAAATATAAAATTGGGGGTGTTTGTTGCGTTACAACTAACTTTCTTGTATTCTTTTTGCGCCTTTCTTATTCTTCATCTCACCTCTCTAGATTTATGAACAACAAAGTGAAAACTCCGTGAAAAGATCAATGCTGTTCATGGCTGCCATATCGACAATCGCTGGGAAAATGCAGGCGACCATTCCCGAAAAAAAAAAAATAAATAAAATGGCGAAAATGTGTCCACGGCGAATATGAGCGCTCCACTCTACCTAAGTTGGCTTTATCGTCATTCTTCCCCCATGGGGGAAATTTGATTTGACTCCTAAAATAAATCGCCAATTTTCATTGCCTGATCACATTTGAATAAATAACTAAATACCGAACTTGCTGTAAATTTATTTTCTGCATATCCACATTTCAACAATTTATGTCTCTTCAGTGCAGATAAAATATAAACGTTTGGAAGACCATAAACTCAAAAATGTTTAAAAACTGATAGAGAACAAATAACCAATGTGATCTAAATGTAAAGCCAAAATGAGTTAAGGACGACAGAGCTTTGCATTAGGGAGATACTAGCTTGTTTTCAACAAAATTAACAAAAGGGAGGATTTCATTTTGCACACACACGTTGATTTGTGGCAAATTGTACAATGTCTTTTTTAGGGGAAATTTGAGGACCAGTATATAACAGTGTCTTTTCGGGGAAATTTGAGGATCAGTATATAACAGCGTCTTTTGAGGAAAATTTGAGGATCAGTATATAACGGTGTCTTTTTTGGGGGAAATTTGAGGACCAGTATATAACAGTGTCTTTTGGGGGAAATTTGAGGATCAGTATATAACAGTGTCTTTTGGGGGAACTTTAAGGACCAGTATATAACGTGTCTTTTGTAGTTTGAGGACCAGTATATAACGTGTCTTTTGGAGTTTGAGGATCAGTATATTACAGTGTCTTTTGGGGGGAAATTTGAGGACCAGTATATAACGTGTCTTTTGGAGGAAATTTGAGGATCAGTATATAACAATGTCTTTTGGAGGAAATTTGAGGATCAGTATACAGCAGTGTCTTTTGGACGAAATTTGAGGACCGGAGTAAAACAGTGTCTTTTGGGGGAAATTTGAGGATCAGTATATAACAGTATCTTTTGGGGGAAATTTGAGGACCAGTATATTACAGTGTCTTTTGGGGGAAATTTGAGGACCAGTATATAACAGTCACTGTGTCTTTTGGGCAAAAGTTTTACTCTTAATTTTGTTATTTACGAAAGGACATTATTGACACTCATCTAACTGTCTGAAAGAGTCTTCTTTGGGGAGATGCAGAACCAAAAACAGGGGCTAGGAATTTTTTTGGGGTACGCAAAGAAATGTGAAAAAAAATAATTTGGGGGAAATTTGTACAGATACTGTATTCATGGAGCATTTATATAGAACGTTCCATAGACATTCTTGATCTTTTCTTGGAAGGAATAATTAACGAACTTTGGGGAAATTTGTATACAAATATTATCAGATGCGAAATATATACAAATACGGTATGTCGGAAATAAATTGTTAGTTCAAGCATATTTTGTACAACAATATATAGTTTACATTCATCATTATGTGATGCACTTTATTCCGTTGCTCGTTTACGGAATAAGTGTCATTGATTGATGTTGATATGCTGTTTTTCTATAATGTTGGTGGTCACATTAGGGATACACATGTCATGATCATTGTTCAATGCATGTTATTCCGTGAATTAGTTATTTACAAATAAATATTCTGATAATTCGATGCACTTTATTCCGTTAATATCCTGTTTTTAAAATGTGATAATTCGTGTACTTTATTCATTAAATTTGCTGTTAATAAGCGGTTGTTGTTAACATTTACGGAATAAATGTCATTATTTGATGCACTTTATTCCGTTAATAAATAGTTGTTGATTACGTTTATTGAATAAATGTGATGATAATTCGATGCAATTTATTCCGTAAATACAAAAATGTCATGATTATTCGATGCACTTTATTCCGTTAATTTGCCGTTGTTGCTATTATTTACGGAATAAATGTTATGATTAGTTGATGCACTTTATTCCATTTATATGCTAGTTGACGCAGTTTATTCTGCTAAGCTTTTTCATTACTATGTTGGTGGTCCTATAATGCATTAGTGGTTTTTGGAATCTGAGATTAGCGGATAATCAAATGCTTGAACACCATAGTAAACTTTCATTCGTTGATTATATTGAATTAATCAACAGCTTAAGAGTATATAAATGAGCCAATGGCGATCTATGGCTTAGGCCATGTGAAAATTTTTTAATGATTTATGTCCGAACTTTCTTCAACGATTTTAATACTATAAATGGTCTATATAAAAATACAAAAATACCAAAGTTGCATCATGAACAGTAAAATTTGTTATGCTGTACACGTGTTTTAAGGAGTAACCTCTCATCAGCATTAGAATCTTAAGAATATGGAAAGTAATGATCCAAAAATAGTCAGAAAAGAAGTACTCAACACCAAAAATACCGAAATAGGAAGCCAAAATCCAGTACTTGAGAATCTACCGAGTGCCATACACGGAATGAAGCCGTAGTATTTTTATGGGGTTAGAATTTTGATAAAGACTGTAAATTTCTATAAAAGGCAAGGTAAATTTTCGTGTCCGACAAGTCTGACTACATCTTCGCTAGCCAAAGGTTACGATCCGCTCCTTTCCTCTTCACCCTTGGCGGATTGAGCCACAATTTGTTAAACATCTGTTTCAAATAATCTCCCTTTAAAATAAGAGTTTCACTATGATTTATTGTAATAATTAAAAATTATTTATTGCATCTAATAATACAAAAATTCACAATATATATACCTACAAAGAAATAACCCTTCAAAAGTAAAGAAAGATTATAAAATCGTGGAAATTTTGCAAAATAGAAAAATCACGAAACACCATATTTTAAGTTTTATTGTTACGATATATATTTGGAATCTGAATGTAAGCAAATTGATTGGCTGCAGCGAAGGTTAACTGCAACTAATCAAAAACGTGGATTTGGGACTAGCGAAGATGGTCTGACTATTGGACTGGTAAATACCCTCGGGGACCACTGGTCCACCAGCAGTGGCATCGGTCCAATGGTTTAAAAATACAAAAATACCAAAGTTGCATCATGAACAGTAAAATTTTGTTATGCTGTACACGTGTATATTTCAGTTCATTTTCGGTCAACTTTTATTATAACTCTTCTTCTTTTATGAACATAAAGTTGTCACAGTCATTTATGAAGGGGGTCTATGAGATCAGTCAGGCTTTTCTGAATAGATTTTAAAATACTGTCCTTCTTCAATTTCAATGTCTGGGAGAGGTGTAGGTCGAAAAAGACATGAGTTACCATACAAAGAAGCAAAATGCTGAAGACATTTATTTTTCTGATTTCCGTAATTCTTGGACATTCAGCAATTTATGTCTAGCTCCAGATGATGTGCTTTTCCGTTGGCTTCGTAAAAATGGATTATTAGCAAATACAATCATATGCAAATGTGGGGCTGCATCAGATTTGTATAGACCAGAGAAGAATAGTGATGGGTACTCTTTCAATTGTAAAAGGGGTCATGAGATAACTATGCGGAAGTTTTCGTTTTTTGAAGGATCGGGCTACAATATCAGACATCTTCTATTGTTTGTCAAATACTATTTAGAAGGTGAAACATTACATCAGCGTTCTGTAAATTCTGGTCTTGAGTATAAAAACACTGCAGTGCACTGGGCCTCATATATAAGGGAATTATTCATGGAATATGTGCACTTAGAAATGACAGATATGGTGTTCACACATGAAGTAGAGATCGATGAAAGTTTGTTCGGGCGTAAGGTGGAGTACAATAATGGTAAGCCAGTGGGGCACAGAATATGGATTTTTGGAATAGTCGAACGGTCAAGTAACAGAATAATCTTGTACCCAGTAGATAATCATTCAGTCAAAACTTTAGTACCCATTATTGAAAACATATTGCACCGGGCACTACTATTTATTCTGACTCATTGGCTGCCTATCTAGAGTTTAACAAGTAAGGATACAACCACTTTTCAGTGACGCATAAAACCCAACTTTAAGCAAACGTACAAGAATACCAAAACAGGTGAGATAGTTCATTGCACTACCAATAGAATTCAAGGGGCCTGGAAGATCTGCAAAGATAATTTCAGGCGAATAAACAGGTCAAACACATCTGTGAAATCATCTGGAGAAACCACATTCACAGGAGTGGTGATTTATATTCAGAGTTCTTTTCACTCCTGCGTAGAGTGTATACTCTCTATGGAAATGCGTCCTACACTTATCCAAAGCCTCTTTTCACGACATGGACTCCACCTTCCAGAGATTTGGAGGATAAGTACAAATAACCAATTATACAGGGAACTGACGACGAGTCCGATTATGAAACTGAAGAAACTGATGTGCCTTCAAGTGAACCTATTTCAGCCAAGTCCGTCCCTGATACAAACGAATGCTCTCCTACGGTCAGGACGGCTACCCCAGTTGACACCTTATCAGAGCCCCCTTCTTTTGATATATCAACACCAAAAGCTGGACCGTCTGTCGTAAAACCTTAAACGCGAGCTTGTCCTAAGCAGAGAAAAGCTTGCACGAAAACAAAGTCTAGTGAATCGGAGTCCTCAGACTCAGATTCTGAAAGACTAAAACTCTTCTTTCCGGATGATTTTAAGCCTCTGAAAACTAGCAGCACAAAAAAAAGACCATGCCAAAAGGCAAAAAAAATTATCAAATCCATACGGGAAATCGGCTTTCGTATATTCACTGTCGAGTGACAGTGATTTCAATTAAAACTTTAAAAGGCAAGAACATGAACATGTAAATAAGTAGCTGTACATTTTTATTGTTATTTAAGTTTAATTGTATTGTTATTATCTATATCACAGATATAAAGGTATACAAACCGGTGCTAGGGGCCGTCTTGAACTTGCTATGAGGTATGAGTAAAGCTCATTGTTGAAGGCCTCATGGCGACTTCAAGATGAAGAACAACAATAAAAGCGTTGTTCCATTGCTTATTTACCATGTATTTGTAGAGACTTTGTCTCATTTGCATTTACTCCATATCCCTTCATTGATAATTTTAGACTGGAGTTTGTCTCTCCTGCAGTGTGGAGTCCGTAAAAAGATTCCCCGTGAGAGAGATGTATGCTCTATATACATTTCAGTTATGGTGTACTTGTTCTTGAGAGAATCTCTCATATGGATATGTTATCACACTTTCATGTTTTGGCCTTTTCATTTTTTGTAATCTGAAATTGTAATTCTGGCCACCTGTTTATTGTGCCCACATCTCATAATTTTATTTTGCCAAGTTTTCTTACAATTGGCTCGATGAGTGCCCTGTGGTTGTTTAAATGTTGTGATCGTCTTCTGTCGTCTTTTTGTCGGGCAGTGGATGACAGCGATTGCAAGTTAACTTTAAGTTTGTTGACGATCCCGCATCCATGGATCATTAGGATAAAAAAGCATGGATGTAGCGTTGCTCGACAATTAGCAATGAATTCCGCTCAAACCGGTGCTAGGGGCCGTCTTGAACTTGCTATGAGGAATGATTAAAGCTCATTGTTGAAGGCCTCATGGCGACTTCAAGATGAAGAACAACAATAAAAGCGTTGTTCCATTGCTTATTTACCATGTATTTGTAGAGACTGTCTCATTTGCTTTTACTCCATATCCCTTCATTGATAATACAGGACAGATGAACAATGACACAGTTAAGTTTATTTACACACCTGAGTTAATACTCATAACAATTTAAGTATTATATTGGTATAGGAATTCGGAGTCGCAAAATGCCATGACGAAACAATGCTTTACCAAATATAGATGGATATTCAAGATATAGTTGATCCTGCTTATCAGTGGTCACATTTTATAAGGAAACTGTTTTGGACTCAAAATCTGAAGCACTGGGACAGGATAATGGTTGCTACTTTTGCATGGGTAGATGGCCTTAATTCAGTTGTTCTGCTGGAATGGTGTCAGATGATGTATCTTCTTAGGGATGCTGCTGCAGTTAATCACTTGACAGCACTATTCCGACTATTTGAGAAACCGACGAACTACAATCTTTATGCATGGAATGTGTCCCAAAGACAATAGAAGTACTTGGATGGTAGAGTGAGATATACACTCACTCTAGCAACCGACACTAAGGTATATTTTAAAAATAAACAAGTAATGTTTGGATGCAAACACAAAGTCTCCCAAACAAACTCCCATAATCATCAAAGTCGGAGTACTTTTAATGCCCTCCATTTGTCCATTTCCATGGCAACGGCCGTCATTTTGAAAAATTTTGACCAAAAAATAAGTTCTAAACAACTTATACAATCTTTATGTACAATTTAATCCGATTCAGAGCTTTTTTAATTTTCCCGCCTTTTTCCAGTTTCCATGGCAACGGCCGCCATTTTGAAAATTTATGACCCAAAAATAAATTGCAAACAACTTTAACAATTTTTCTGTAAAATTTCGTCCAATTTGGAGCAGTTTTAATTTTCCCGCCTTTTTCAGTTTCAATGGCAACGGCCACATTTCGAAAATATTGACCCAAAAATATGTTCTACACATCTAGTACAATCCTCCTGTAAAATTTCATCCAATTTGGAGTTCTTTTAATTTTCTCGCCTTTTTTTCAGTTTATATGGCAACGGCGGCCATTTTGAAAATTTCATGACCGGATTGCACATCTACACATGGTCCTTTATCACTATGTCAAGTTTCATTAAGATCGGTGGTAAGATGGCTGAGAACGAGGGCGGGAGGAAACACTTGCGGAAGAAGAAAAAGAAAGAAAGAAGAAGAAAACAACGGCAGTAGAATACCGAAGGAACAAAGCACAAGATTACACAAATCAAAGTCCAGAGACAAGGCAAAAGCAAGAACACCAGAAGACGGAAGACCAAAGACACCACATGCCCACAAAACACACGAACATTACATATACAACACAAAAAACCAAAGCACTAACAGTGTGAACTCACAAAAAACAGAGTGACATCAGGTGCTCCGGAAGGGTAAGCATGTCCTGCTCTGTATACAGCACCTGTCACTGTCAGTGGGTCAATCCAGGGTAAAGTCAAAACCGGTAATGGCAAATCCGGGAAGACGTGAATTTTGCTGAAAATGTCAGTTTTCTTTTGTGACACTGACATTTCATATCTATCTATGATGTGGTGACAGCCATAGAATTTCTGTAGGGACGAAAGTAACAACGGCTGAACATATCCCTAACTCAGCAGTGTTTGTGACAATGCATTTGCTCTTTCCACAAAGTCACTGTATGTACTGCACGCTCTACAGTAACGAATTAATTGTGAAATATATACTCCATATGCTTGGAATGTAGGTATGTTGCTGCAGAGAAAGGGAAAGTTCACAATTGGAAAGTCAAAATCATTACGTTTGTCATATAATCTAGATTTCAGACGTCCATGCTCGTCAATGTATAACAAAAGGTCAAGGTATGAAGCAGAATCGGGTGTATCGGTTGTCTCTTTAATTTCAAGTTCACTGGGGTAGATGCGATGTAAATATGAAGAATAATAACAACTAGATTTACAATTGCAAGCAATAGCTGATGTCGCCCCTGGCAGCCAATTCGATGATTTTATTTTGTTCGCAGCGTCAAAATCTACCTAGAAATCAATTTTCGTTGAAATCGGACAAAGTTGTACGCAAAGAAATACAAAAAAATATTATTGTAAGGACAATTTTTTTCTGGTGTCTGCTACACTGATTTACTGTCAAGGTACAAAGAAAATCTTTTTTTTTCATTCATTAATGGTCAAAAAGACATAAAAGAAGAGTCTCCGAGGTGGCAAATCAAATTTCCCCCAAAATTGAGATTTGGGGAAAGAATCACGATATAGCCCCTAAGTTACTCAATACTGTGAATTAAGTTTCTGCAAATGAGTATTTCGTCAATGTAGATTTATGTTTCCAGTGCAACCAATCAAGGTGCCCATTAAGAGCAGATAAATCACAATATATTTACGACGTATATAATTGAATTAATTGGCACACATAAGGAAATTTATAGACTGAATAAACAAAGTACAAAACACAACTGCATAGAATAGAACAGATAGAATCGATTGGAAAAATGATTGGAAGACCATATACTAAGGGGACGAGAATTTGATCCTGGGGGGGGGGGGGGGGG
>MJUU01037673.1:4655-14894 GCA_002080025.1 Modiolus philippinarum
GTGTTGATATCAGGTAGCCATTGGTCTTATTTTGCCCTTTTGGGTTTTATACTTTTTATGTCCCGTAAACCCACGTTTCTCCCAGTTTGTGCATGTATAAGGAAATAAAAGGGAAACAAAAAACAAAAACAAAAAAAAATTACTGGGCTACATTTTATTATATATTCGCACAAATGTAAATTGTGATTATATACTGCGTTTCAAATTAGGAAACATTGCATATCGGTATGACGAAAAACCCGTCATTGTATTCCCGCCATTTTCGGTTTGTATATGTTTTTTGCAAATATCTTTTTCTCCGATTCGGTGACCCTATTATTTTATTTGCCTAATCCGTTGAGGAGGTTACACCATATCTTCTGTGAAAATATTATCAAATTATCATATTTCAATTTTTTGCGATCAGCTATTTTGTCGTATTGTGAGTACCTGACAAAAATGTCGGGAACTTAAAAATTGTGCCGTTTATACCAAAACTTGCATATTTTTTATTTTGTTGTAACATATTGTTTTTCTACACACCATGAAGCATTAAAAATAATTTCTGTTCAATCTAAATCTACAATATAGTAAAAATATAGGCAATATAGTATCTAATCAATACCTTCAAAACAGGTAAATAAAGATGACGTCATAGCTCTGAAACTAGGTCGGTGACCCCCCCCCCCATTATTTTTAGCTTAATTTAAAGCTTGTACAAAAGGAATATCAAGAAGATATCATATTGGAGTTTGAATAGTATGATATGTCTTTAAGCTTTATGCCACATCATAGTAAAACTTTCCTGTGGAAAAATGACTCTACCTATTGGATTTTATGGAGCAAGGCATTTTAAAAACAGAGAAGGGTGACCCTAAAATGACAACCTGTAAATCTAATATTTGCAACGAACATGTATTTTATATACTCGCGCAATCCATTCAAGTTTTTCCCATTTCACTATTGAGTTAGATCTTTCAATTGAAAACATGAAATAAAAACAAGAAAACATTGATGAATTTACTTTCGAACTTTAATGTCCCATATTTTAACAACTAAGACTGAAAACAGTCAATCTCAATCAACATACAAAAAAGCCTGATTTTCAAGTTTTTGTTGCTAGAGATCTATATCAACGAAAACAGAACTATAACCTTCTTCCAATATTTAAAATTCTTCAGTTTTTTACTTCAAACACCAGCCTTCATGTGAATTCTTCCGTAAATGGTGGTTTTAGAGTGGGACATGACCCATGTGAGATCGATGGACGCGACCTCATCTCACACCGGTAAATGACCAACCAATCGTGTTGATTTTTGTGATACAACAATCGTAACCTTGACTAAACGTCATAAAATACCTAACGTCACAATATAAGGAATACTCAAATGGCGACAACGTTCTTCAAACAGTAAATGTTTCAAGACGTTTCTTTTCGCTTTTTACTGAAGAAATAGGTACTTGCATAAGATAAAAACTAAATATCGGAATATCTTTCACTTGTATAAGTAGTTCTACGTCTTTTTCTCTCGTTTCGCTACGCTCAACTCGAGAAAAGACGAAATTTCTTCAAATTGTGAAAGATATCCCGTTCTTTAATCTGATCTTATGCAAGATCCAACTTGTCTACGCTTTATTTACAAATAGTGCCTTTTTGTGAATATATAATTTTTCAATACCACACCATGAAATAGTTAAGGGATATCAACTTAAAAAACGGTCCAAAAGTCGCAAGGAATAACTATGATTTACATGGTGTGATATTGAAATGACGGGCAAAATCTACCTCTTATTACAGCTACTGAAAATCTACTTGGGCTTTGTTTTGTATTTTGAAAATTGAAAATAAAATCCAGTACATTTATCCATCATCCGTCAATGCTGCAAAAGTTTGAATATTTTGACTGCATTCATATAATTTCTAGAGAACTCAATTTCCGTTTGACCTTCAGCGAAAAGATAAGATGCTTATTTTGTATATTCACGATTTTGATATCTAAAAGTTTTCGGTTAGCCGCTGCTACAATAACTGTCATGACTACTCGTATACATCAAATTTTTGGTTCAAAATGCATTCTAATGTCGTATAATTCCTGGTCTTTGCATTCGGAACAATAGATTCAAGATGTTCCAAGACTTATTCTATAAATTCATAGACACTATCTCTCCAACTTAATGTCATTTATGTTTGTTAATTTTTTGTTGTATTCGACAGTGAAAGCATCGTTCCAGCTAAGCACAACCATGAGTTTGTAGAGACTTTGTCTTATGTGCATTTACTCCATATCCATTCATAACTTATCTTTTTTTTCTTTGCCGATTTTGTCACAATTGACTAATTGGCAGTAAATAACCCACCTATCTTAAAAAAAATCAATCGACCGTTAATTCTAAGAAAATTCCAGATTGACAGGCACGAATTTGAGTCCGAAAGTATTGCTTTAAGAAATCAAATGTATTTAGAAGAAAATGCATATGAATAAAGCAGACAAATATTACGTTGGACAGGTACACAGAGGTGCAATTCTTGAGACTGAATCAGAACTTTCAGCATTACCATATAAAAATATAAGCAATTTCAACAATTTTGATTTTAGGGAATGATTCACGTTAGCGACTAATACATCATTTATCTAAGTCAGAATTCCCAACTTGAGATGCATCTAAAGTTATGAATATTTCATATAATGATAAATGATGCACATAAAATGTAAACATGATACAAAAATGTATAGAAATAACTCAGTGTCAACTAGTATGTTTTTTTATTACAATATATATATATATATAAATACTAAAATACCGAAATTGCATAATAAACTGTAAATTTCGTTATGCTGTACACGCGTGTTTCAAGGAGTAACCTCTCATCAGCAGAATTAGAATCAAATAATATGGAAAGCCATACTCCAAAAGTAGTCAAAAAAAGAAGTACTCATTACCCGAAAAATATCAAAATAGGGGGCCAAATCCAGTACCAAGGACATCCACCGAGTGCCATACACGGAATGAAGCCTAGGTATTTAAAGAGGTTAGAATTTTGATAAACCGTAATTTTCTATAAAATGCAAGGTAATTTTTCATGTCAGACAAGTCTGAATATTGGGCTGGTGAATATCCTTGGGGACTCGGGTTCAAATTTCAAAACAAATCTGCCTTTTGACAAATTGCAATATTAAAATAAGAAAGCAACAATGCAACTACACAATAAGTTTCCTGGGAAAATCTATATTTAAATATCAATATAAAAGGGAAAGCGACACACACACACACACACACACACACACAAAACTACTACAACACATCACATTTATTTGGCCCACAAGATTACTCTTTCATTTTGTATACAGTTCTGTCATTTTATTTGTTTTGTACGAGCATATATATTTCTAAATTATGCAAACTTTAAACTTGTTCATTTCATGATAACTGGATATTTCAAGGAAATGCCATTAGAAATTATATCAAGTGCTATAACAGTGTTATTTTTCTGTTTACCAAGATTTGCCAGGCTTACTATTGCATAACTTTATCAGTACTCTTAACTTACATCACAATATTCACACTTTAAGTTCAATATTAAATTATCGTACACCAACATATCGCAAAAACTATAGATGTGATACGCAAACCTTACTTGAAATTTTCTAACTTCAGCCAAAGTTCTCCAATCAATATCCTTACGGTTTTTTCACAAGTTTTGCTTGTTTTTGGGATTGTATAAATTTGTATTCATTCATAGGCACTGTCTTCTTTCCAATAATAGAGATACCGGAGAATTATTTAACTCGTCGATTAATCAGTAAATAAATAGCTCCTTTATTATTAGTACTGTATTTACTGTAAAAGGAGATTGGAAAATTATTGGTCTTGTCAAACAATGGTAGTCTTGGCCGATAGGTAGGTGACCGATTTAAGTCTTGTTTCTACAATAAAATGTGCCAAGCAATCATATTAATCAATGTCGGTGACATTTTTAGAATGGGATAGCTGAAATTGGTCATGTCCATTGTATTGGAATAATTTATAAGTCTGTAGTAATTTGATTTAGATGATTGGACATTACACGTGGTTATAAAAGTAGTAAAGAAATCGTGGTCATGATGACAGTTCAATTTAAGGTACGAAGAAAAAAAACAAAGGTCCTGTACGAAGTCAATATTAAGTCACAAAAAATTATTTACCGGAATTACATTGCCGTTCGTTAAGGACAATAAACTGCTGTAGACAAATTTATGTCAAGGTAAAAATCTAAGTAAGATAAGACTAGAAAAGATGTTAGAAATATCCCCTCTCCCCTTAAAAAATATCAAATAAAATTTTCAAATAAATGGTGCGCAATGGCAATGTATACTATACATTCTGTGAAAGTTTCAATGAATTTTATCAAGTGGTTTAGGAGGAATTGTCGGCACAAAGTAAAGTACCCTATGTGGACGAACGAACGAACGAACGAACGGACACCACCACCCGCTAAAGCGGCGGGTATAATGAGATATTTATTTTCACTCCTCCGGAGCCCTACCAACAATGCAGTTAAATTTGAAATAAAGTACATCGGAAAACGAATATCGAAGTGAAAATGGTTAATTTTTTTAAGACACTGGTTGACACTCTAAAGGACTACACATTTCACATCAATTTCATTTTGTTACATATATAGCAAGTTTTTTTTCTATCATCATAGTTCTTCAAAAGGTAAACGGTAAAGGCAAAAATGCAACTGTTCTCTTTGTTTCTCACAGGGATCTGATCTGAGGGGTGATTTAAAAAAAATCCTGATGATTTGTATTTGAATCCAGTTTGATGCAGTCATATAGTAATGGTAAATATTTATTTTTGGCAGCTGCGATCAATTGCTTGGTCAATATATCTGGATATATCTTCAGTTAAGTCTCTAAAATATCGGACAGGAAGTAATTTTAACACATTCTTCTTGGCATTTGGCATGTAAAAAAGTTAATTTGATCCTGTTATATAAGGTTTCCCCTCAATTTTCGGCTTATGTATAGTATTGTGTCTGTATGAAATGAATAAAAACTTATTTAAATATAAGTGATGGGTGCTACTGAGTTTTCAATAATCAGTCATTGTGGTGCCAAAGCATGTCTTAAAGCACAGTTTTGTCGTATTTGTACTATACGAAAGTCTACAAAAATAATTGAGAATGTGGGATAACCCACATAAGCTGTAATTCAGCTTTTGTAGGTTATCCAGAGTGCTGAAAATCCATCTTTTTTATGATTTTATAATTTTTTCAGATCTTATAAATATCTTAAAATAAGTTTTAATTTCTAATATAAAAAAAGTTTTAAGCAGTCAACAAGATTGACTTTAGTGCTCAATTTTTATAATCTCATTTAATGTCTTTCATGTAAATTTTTTTTACTGATACTCAGGTTGTCTTAATTTTATGTTCTTAATTTATTGTTAAATGTTATTTGTTTTACTTGTTGTACTTGTATTTGTAATTTGCACTCGAATAAAAATTATTATTATTTTTAGCTCGTTTATTAAAAGTCAATATGTCACTCTGCTCTGCGAATATAAGCATATTTCAAGAGACTGTTGTTTTATTCGCACCTTGCATTTGCACATAGAATTATTCTTCATAAGGCCATTTTCGAAATATTTTAACATGGATTCTCTGGTAATCATCAAAATTATTTGGAAACGCCAAGTCTTAGGTTCTACAGATTTTCATTTTTACATTTTATAATGCTAGTTTATTAATATTGACCACCGTTGCCATGGTAACATTAACGGCCATTTTTGGCCATTTCAAAAACCCTAAAATATGCACTTTTCAAAACCATTTTTTCACATCCCTTTCTCCGGGAAAATAAAAACATTTCCCATATAAATGGCTAACTTGGAAGATTATTGACCATCTCAACTATTTTAGTACTTTGCATAAATAAGAATTCAGAATGAGGCTATCAAATATGTCAAGGAATTCATAATTTTTTCACTGCACAGTTTTGACAAAAATATGCTTACTCAGTCAGACTTTTAGAAAACACCAAATGCATATTATCTATGTTAAATTTAGTTATCATAGTAACAAGGAAAAATTATTAAGGTCGATTCAAGCTGTAATAACATTGATAAAAATCGATTTTTGTCAGTTTATACTTTCAAAAGCTCAATTTTCAATTGAACTTGAAATAAGAGCCTTGCCCTTTGAAACCATGGTTTCAAAGTAATAGCAAGTTTGAAGGATGTTTAATTTTAGATATAAATAACAGGGGTTGGCGTGCCATTAAACCAGTTTAACCCACCATTTTTTTTGAAATGCTTCCACCAAGTCTGGACCATTTTCCGGTGTTTTCCACCTGATTTGTTTTTTTTGTCTCGTGGACTTCGGCTCTTAACAACTGTAATTTTGTTATTACCCCCATTGATGTAACCTCCTCCAAACACTTATTTTATGCAGTATACAGAAATAGCCTCTTTTCACTATTACCATGGTATACCAAATCTATTTAGAAGTATTTCAATTGAAATTCCATATGTAAAAAGGCTTGATATCATAGTCAACAGAAATTATGTCCTTAGCTAGCTGTCAGTAACTGCGAGCATTTGTCCGGACAGTACCTGTGTGTATTGTCTTCATGTTTTATGTACTTCATTGTAAGGGTACTCGTCTTGATAAGTTTGACTTTTTTCTAGTTTGATTTTTACTGTGAGTCTTTTTGGGTATTTATTTTTAGCCATTCACCACACATAGGGGGGGGGGGGTTTGGATCCAAGAAAACGAGTTTAACCCCACCGCAATTTTTGCGACTGTCCCAAGTCAGGAATATGTTGGTCATTGGCTTGTCCTTGTCTTCCTATAAAAGTTTAGTTTCTTGATATTTGGGTTATTTGATGTGGTTTGTTTCCATTGATTTATTCATTTTTTTACCTTTCGGGGCCATTTAGGGCTTACTATATGGTATGAGGTTCCTCACTGTGTTGAAGACCATATGGTGACCCCTAGATGTTTTGTTTTGGGTGGTTTTAACCTGGATATGGGATGTTGTCTCCTTGACATTTACCCCATTTCCTTTCTTTTTCATATTAAACATTGATTTTCTTGGGCAATAATTCTTACCCCACCGAGATTGTTATATATTTTTGGATGAATCGTATAACTTTATGACAACTGTCCAATTACGTATATGCAGTTAATGCTTTTTCTAAAAATTCAGACCGAAAAGTGAAAACAGTTAAAAGGTCAACTTCATGAAATTTTGTTGGCCTCTTTATGACTTAACTGCTTATGTGAATTTTTGACACTGTTTGAGAGATGGTCATTAATGCTCTAGATTAACTTCGTGCAAAATTATTTAAAATATGTACTTATCCTGGAAAATTGTGTTTGAAAAGTGCCTATTTTAAGTTTTTAAAATCGCAAAAATGGTCACTTTGATGGCAACGGATTTCAGTGATGATAAATTATGTATGTGATTCAAACGTTAATTTCAACCTATAAAATGAATATCAGGTAAATCTGTGACATGTAATTTCTCATTTTGTACTGAAAATAATTAGGTCTTTACAGAAAGTTCATACTAAATCATTTCACACGTCTCAATACAGAAAATCATATTCATAAAACAACAAAATAACGCAGTTGCCGTTATTTTTAGGTCTGTATACATGACAATTTCGACAACGTTTTTCCCCTTAGTACAGATAAATAAAAAAACGTCTGCAAGACCAACAAATAATCAAAAGGACCTGAAAATAACCTAATATATGCAAAGGACACGGTTTTTCACTCAATACTCATAGGTCTTGTAAAATATATAATCTTAAGATACTGTATAAAGTCAAATATGGGAAAACACCCAATTTATCCCTTTTGGTCCCTTTTTTTCTAAAACAGGCGTAGCCAGAAACAAGAAATGAAAACACGGGCTTCCAATTTTCTAAGAAACATCATATCAAAATTCGATAATGATGCATCCACGCTAACGATTGCACTTTATCATAATACGACCCCATTCTTTTTACTTGATATTCATATTGCCAAAGAACCAAGTACCAAGAACGGCTTTACAGGTGATATGTACATGAAATTTTATGTAGGCAATGAAATTTAAAGAAATTAATTAAAGAATAATGAAAAATAGCACGGACGACCAACCCAAGCTTACACATGTCCCTGTTGCGACGTTCAAATTATCAAAGACATTATGCACATATACGGTTTGTGTCGCTTGTTAGAAAGTTAAAAGAAAACACGTCAGTAACAGATGGTAAATTCATTAGAGTAATCAGTTTGTAGCAATGTTCTGTGAAAACATGTCAATTTCACTGAGAAAAACAGTAATCTTAACTATAATATGTATATTCTAAATATGGATCTACGAAAGAACTATATGAAAATGAAAGTCTTTCAGTTTTGTCATAAGTAATAACGTCAAGATTTCTGTTCATACTGATTTCCAGAACTGAACTGTAGATTACTGAAGTCATTTAGTTCATCTTTGCATTCACAATGCTATTTTGGCTGTGACATAGATAGTTTGTCAACGAAACACTCAATGTGAACCAGAATACAGGGAAGGTAGATTATTGGTTTTATGGTTTAGCTTTAGAGGAACGTGACTTCAAAACAAATGAGTGTAATTCCTATGGGTAACTATTGCAGACCTTTACTTAATGACTAAATTTTACTCATACTCAGTGATTATCATCGACCCCCCCCCCCCGAGATGCATACGGTCTATTATCTCAAAAAGTATTGGAGATTAAAGGGACGGCATGTTTGCGATTAAGCTTACTTCGTATATAATTTATTGATAATATCACTCTCGATTTTATTGGGGTTTACATTGTAAGTGTCTTAGTTTTGAATGTTGTGAAAGAGAAATGAATTTGGGGTAAATGTCAAGGAGTCAACATCCAATCTGCAGGATAAAACGACCAAAAACAAGGCATCTAGGGGTCATCAAACGGTCTTCAACACAGCGAGGAGTCTCACACCATATCGCAATCCTTAAATGGTCCCATAAATGAAAGAGTGAAGAAATCAATGGGAACAAACCACATTCAATAACCCGAATATCAAGAAAGTAAGATTTTATAAGATCCCTTGGCCAAGCTAATGACCAACATATTCCTGATTTGGGACAGGCGCAAAACTTGCGGTGGGGTTAAACTCGTTTCCTTGAATCCAAACCCTTCCCCTATGTGTGGTGAATGGCTAAAAAATAAACTACGCAAAAAGAATCAAAGTAACGCTCAAACTAGAGAAAAGTCAAACTTATCAAGACGAGTACCTTAACAATGAAGTACATAAAACATGAAGACAATACACACGGGTACTGTCCTGACAAATGCTCACAGTTACTGATAGCTAGCTACAGACGCAATTTCCGTTGTCTATGATATCAAGCCCTCTTACATATGAAACTTCAATGGAAATACTTCTAAATAGATTTGGTATAACAACATCATCAATTATGAAAGAAGAACATGATATTGTGCAATGCCAAATACTGTCAATATGAAAAATTGTTATAAGTTTTAATTGTTTTTTTCTGCGTCCTGTAGCTGTCTCATATCAATGTTTTTTCTGTGTTCTGGTTTTGGTCATGTCTCTGGACTCTGAATTTTGTAACTGTAAATCCTTTCTTGTCTCTTGACTCTGATTTTTGTAATTGTAAATCCTTTCGTTCTGCGGTATTCTTCAGCCGTTGTGTCATTGCATAATACTTTTTTATCTTCAACCGGCCTATATACGGTACGTAATGAATTCGACATTCGGGCACGAAATGCACTCTTGCACTTGGACAACAGAAAAATCTTGATACCAAATGTTTTTTGGTGATCTGGATAATAATGAATTTTAAATTGTTAGAATTGGAATATTGTAATTCTTTCTAAATCTATATGTAGCTTTCTTTTAGTTGTTATTACTCCCCTTTGGGTCGTTGTCTCTTTGATACTTTTCCCGTTTCCCTTCTTTTTTTCTATTCATGCACTATCTTGGTTATTTGTTTGTTAATTGCACTATTCAGTTGCACAGACTGTTGAAATAGGGTTAATAACAAAACTACCTACAGAATTGTCAAGAGCCGAAGTCAATGAGAGGAAAATTGTCGACCACAATGTTCTGTCTTGGTACAGGCATTTCATAGGAGGGTGTCCAAGGTTCAAAAAGACGCTTAGTTTACGGAATCACACATGGCTTTAAATGAAAGAACAACTATTGAATTATATATTTTTAGCTGTCGTAAAAAGTTCCTGTGGTCACGATTTTTTTAA